>JAEQBH010007938.1:0-198885 GCA_016808115.1 Tetrastigma voinierianum | reverse complement strand
CTCGGTAAAATCGGTAAGCAGACTAGTTGGCATGAAAATGCCATAACTTGAGTTTGGACGATCCGAATGGATTGACTCCAATTCCTGGGTAAAGTAGATTCATAGAAGAATAAGAATATACGAATAAGGTATGATTACATGCTCATCATACCTTACCAGCATATGGAATACGATATGACATGAACGCATAAAGTGGCTAACAATGGCCTATTATAAGATAGTAATTCTTAACTCATATAGTTGTAAAACTACCTAAAGACCAGTTATTAAATGACCACAGCACTCACATCACGATTATTGCCCGGCACTCCTGATTAGTAACCCGGTACTCCGTTAGTGCTCCGGCCTCACGATTAGTACTTGTTGCCCGAACAGTGCTCACGGCACTCGATTGAATGCCCGGTGCCGATTAGTGCTCACGGCGCTCACGCTCGATTAGTGCGCTCACGGCGCTCCCATTACGATTAGTGCTCGGCCTCCTGTCTGTTAAGTGCTAAGACCTCGACCTGACTAATGCTCACGGCACTTAAATGCTGTATAGTATCTTGGTGCCTTATTGTCTTCATGTCTTACTCATTCGTATTGCCCGGTCTGGAAGTCAAAACGGTTATATGATAAATCTGAATAAGTTACATGGTACTCTCACGGGCCTCTGTATGCGAATAGGATTACATCGTACCTGCCGATGCGCTGTTTGATTAAGTTACGTAGTACCTACGGGTACTCACGTATCTGATAAGTTACGTTACGTATCACGATGCATTGCTGCGGTACCTCACGGGTACTCCACGTATCGATAAGTTACATTGCGTATCTGATGCGTTGTAGTGCCTCACGGGTGCTCACGTATTTGATAAACTCTTGATACGTATCTGATGCATTGCGTAGTACTTTCGCGGGTACTCACGTATCACGATAAGTTACGTCTCTGTAAGTCATGGTACCTCTGGGCCTCCGTAGTAAGCACGATACTGCGAGACAGACACACGCTAATTGCCCTACAGGCCTCCTGCATCTGAATGAGTTTTGCGGTACGTGCGGGTACTCTGGCAGCCGATAAGTCACGTATACGATGCATTACGTAGTACCTCACGGTACTCCTAGTATTTGATAACTCTTGTATCACGAATAAGTTACGTAGTACCACGGTGCTCAAGTGTGAGCTAAGTTGTTCCTATGTCTCGATACGATACTGTAGTACCTACGGGTACTCACACAGTATGTGATTAAGTTACATGCGTATCTAATAAGTTACGTAGTACACAGGGTACTCACATGGCCTCTTGAAGTGTAGTACCTACAGGCTCTTGTATCTGTATAAGCTCGATTAGTACCTCACGGGTGCTCCGTATCGGTAGATTAGTATAAGTTCGATGGTACCTATGGGTACTCTTGTATTTGTAGTACTACGGGTATACGCATATGATAAGTCGTATCGATCTACGTTACGTAGTACCTCACGAATTTACTCCTGCGCGTTTGATTAAGTTCTATCACGTATCGTCACGTTGCATGTGCCCACGAATTTTCCGTATCGAGATAAGTTACATGCGTATCGTCCACGATTGCATGGTACCTCTGGTACTCCGTATCTGAAACCAGTCCTGTCTGCATGTATGTTGCATGGTACCTCTGAGATATACGTATCGATTTAGTTACGTAGTACCCTGTAGGTACTCTGTCTACGATTAACCACGTCTCTGTATAAGTTATGTAGTACCTCTGGGTACTCGATGTCTGAATAAGTTCCGTTTCTGATTAACCCCTGTATCTGAATATGTCCTGTCTTTGATTAAGTTCGGTAGTACCTACGGGTACTCTTGTATCAGTAAATAAGTACAAGTTCTGTAGTACCTACGAGTACTCTCGTATCCGTAAGATAAGTATAAGTCCAGTGGTACCCTCACAGTGCCTCGTTATGGGGAATGCGTTACGTGGTACCTCACGGTGCTTTTATGCCGATGGAATGTTAACGTAGTACCTCACGGGTACTTACGTATCCGAAATACATATAAGTTCCCGTAAGACGTACCGCTCGTAAAGACCCGTTATAAGTTCCGTAAGACAAGTATGTGCTCGAGGAAATACGGTGCTCGTTAAAGTAATCTCTGTGGTACCTCACGGTACCTCGGAATAGGATTAAACTCCGTAGCATAAACATAAGTTACGCCAACTCCTACGAGTCTGAATGCACATAAGTACATTATAAGGATAAGTTACGCATAAGAATAATGCAAGTATAGATTCATAATATAAATACATAAAAATTTATATTGCTCTATTTGTATTTTATGCATTAAATGTATATGCATAAGATACATGCTTCACTAAGGCGTAAAAACAGCACGGGTTTTAATCCGTGTAAAGTACGGAGAAGACATACGAAGATTTCCATCTGGTGGTAAACACACTTGTGAGTTCACTAAATGCAAATTCTATGCTCACGATTTATAATGTAAAAGTTCGATTTGTATTTGTAAATGCAGGACTCGATTATATGTATATAATTTTGATTCTGTTATAAGATGTAGGCCCATACCCACGGTGCGATTGGCCTTTAAAAAAAAAAAATCGGGTAAAGAGTCCCGATCCACGGTCTCGTCCGAAGCAGTTCGGATCCATGATCAGGTCGGGCCAGGGAAGCGAGCGTGACGATCACTCACGGGAACATCATGCCTCCCTGCTGGCGTTTCTTTCGCCTCGTAGAGACTCGAACCCGGGACCGGGGCTTAAGGTCGATGGGAGCATCTACACTGCCAGCTAAGCTACTAGCTCAGTTGGTAGTAGAGATGCTCCCTGGGTGAACCTTAGCCACAGTCTGGAGTTGTCTGCAGAGCGAAAATGCCTAGAAGAATGTTCTTTGTGGTGTGAGACACCTGAAGGAGCACCCGGTGGTTACGAAGGGTGGACCCACGAGTCAGGCCACTGAAGGGCACCCGAAGTGGTCAGAAGGAGTGTGGACCCCTGATAAAGGCGCCTTTTTGTGCTGAGACCCCCACCAGCCGTGACCACCTCATCAAATACCCTTGATGGGAAGCTCGCTCCATAGGATATCACTCATTCGTACGAGTTCCTTTGTATAGGATCTTGACGGAATGCAAGTGCTGGTCGATGAGAAGCATCTACGGTACCAAGCGGCAGACTACTAGCTCGGTTGGTAGTGAATGCTCCACGGGTGGACCTTAAGCCCAGTCTGAGTTCCAATCTGAGGAGCGAGAAAGAGAAAATGCTAGGGAGGCGCTGATATTCCGTTGAGTGGGACCCACTGAAGGGCACCCGATGGTTCTGAAGGGTGGACCCCACGGTGGGCCACTGAAAGGGCCTCGTGGTCACGAAGGGTGTGGACCCCGCGATAAAGGCGCCTTTTGTTGTGAGACCCCCACCGCCGTGACCTCCCTCATAAACACCCGCCGGTGGAAGCTCGCTCATAGGATATCCTCATTCCCCCTTTGAGTTCCTTCGCCTCCCGGTCGAACCCGGGGACCTGGGTCTTTGGTCAATGGGGAAGCATCTGCGGTGCCAAGCCAGGCTATTGGCTGGTTGGTACGAAGATGCTTCCCTGAACCACTCTGGGTTCTGATCTACTGGGAAGCATCGAGTGGGAATGGTCATCCTATGGTGACTGCTGAAGAGCCTGTAGTGTCCACGAAAGGGTGGGGGTCTCACACTATGAAATTGAGAAATTAAGAAATGTTGATAGAGTTATGGATGGCTTTTTTCATTAAGTTGATTTCTCTTTTTTCGATTCTAGATTTTTTCATTATTTAGAAATAAACACTAAAATACATTTTATTCATACATGTTTAATAATATATCCAAACTTTAAATTAATTAAATATGCCTCAAAATTATAAATTTATGTCCCATAACATTTACCTAATTTTTCTCACCTTAAATTAATTACCTTCATTTCAACATCTTTAAATTACATTTTTCTAAATATAAAATGTTTATTTATGAAAATATTATTAGCCTATTCTTTTTTCTCTTGCCTTTGTGTTTGAAAACAAATTATGGAAAAAGAAGAATATAATTAATATAATTTGAAATAAAATAAATTGAATTTCTATTATTTCATCACATTTTGTATGAAAGGTGAAATAAAAAATTATTTTTGCTTGATAGTTAATAGTAGTGGAAAAAAATGGTATTTTATTATCACTATCAAGGATATATGCGGATTTTTAAAAAAATATATTAAAATAAATAAGAATATATATATATATATATATATATATATATATATATATATATATATATATATATATATGCCTATATATATATATATATATTGAAGTAATTTTGATAAGTATATTTCATTTATAATATTTATTAGTTTTTAAGAGATTATTTGAATTCCTTAATTGTATTTATGTTATCCATTAAAGATTAAAATTGTTTTCTATTGAATCATAATTTTCATACTTTAGATAAAAATTAAATTATTTCTATGATTTATGTAAAATATTTTATTCAGATTCAATTTTAAAATTCCATAGTTATGTGAGAATATTTTGATATTGGTCTTAATTTATTATTAAAAATTATATTAACTTAACATGAGCTTTAATAACAAACCAAAATTTATTTTTAATAATAAATTTAATATTAAATATAAACTATTATTATCATTAATAAGCTTAGAAATGAAAAACACATAAATTTATCAATTATTTATATAATATTTCAATGAAATTTTAAAATATAAATAATAAAGAAACTTAAAAATTTCTCTCCCTTTTCCCCCCTTTTTTCTTCCTCTTTCACACATTTTAAGGTTTTTATATTCCCTCAATATATATATATATATATATATATATATATATATATATATATATATATATATATATATATATATATATATAGAGAGAGAGAGAGAGAGAGAGAGAGAGAGAGAGAGAGAGAGAGGAAGTAAGTTGTCATCATCGGGACAGTCCCTCCTCTCCTTGATATTTCTTCATTTTAAACTTTGAATGCTCTTCCAATTAGACTAGATATGTAAATTTGAAAAATATTATTATTTTAGAAAATCATAAATATTACAAATTGTTGTCGTATAATAGTAATAAAAATTATTGTGATCAATTAAAAGAAGATTAAAAAATGTTAAATTCCGGTTTGTTTTTTACTTCAAGGCTTTTAAAATAAATAAATATTTATAATATTTATATATTATATATTTAATCGCGTGTTCGAGTCGAGGATGAGACGGGTAGGATATACTACTCATCATACCCTTCCCCATCCTCGAATCTAAAAACTCCAAACCCAATTATCAAAATATTTAATCGAGTCTAAAATTTTTCTCTATATCCTCCTTCATTCGAATCGGGCATCGGATTCAAAAAAATTGCCATCCATGTACCCAAAACCGATGTGGCCAAATCAGCAAATAACAATAAGACCATTTATTAGGCAGAGTTATTATTAATTTTTTTGTCATGAGGTCTCTTGGCTGAGTCTGTGCACACAGACACCTTTAAGTCATATCACTCAAACTAATGCTTATTAGTCGGGATAGACCTGAGGAGATAAAACTCTATCACGTAACACAATTGTATTCCCAGACTTGAACTTAAGACCTCTGGTTTAGATAGGAGAGACCCGACCATCTCATCTACATGTTCGATGGTATTAGGCAAAGAGTTGTTAAACAACATTGATTTAAGTTTAATTATCAAAGTCTTATTTTGGGGGGGTGTACTAATTTGCACTCTAACTTGCCCGAATAGTATTTATAAGCAATATTTCATTCAATTCCCCAACGTGAAATAAAAACAAGGTAGAGTGATTCCTTATCATTAATGTCACTTAATGTAATAAGAAAAGGAAGAGATTTGATTCATCAAAAAAGGTTAAATGATAAAACAAAAATTAAAAAAAAAAAAAAGAAGAAATTTTCAGTTTTTACCGATTCTCGACTTGATGCATTGCTAAATAATTGGTGTTTTAGAATTAGGTCAGATAGAAGCCAATCCGTCGAACCATCGATAAATGATCTTTTTCGATCCTGATTTAATTCGATTCGATCACAATTCTACCATTGGTTTGGTTCTTAAACCATGAGCCAGATAATTTTTAAGTCTAATCACTATCTAGTTTTAAAACATTTAGTTGAAATAAAAATAAAGAAAATTAAATGTGACACCCCAAAACCCGGAAGTCCCATTGACTACGAATCCAACCTGCAGCCTGTATGTCTCATATCATGAGACCCGGCCCATGTAGTAAAATGGCTGATAGGGCCCATCATCACACTCGTCCATACGATTCTGAAGACCATACATTTCTATAGATCTAAAGTTATTACATCACTCTGACACAAAACATATATTAAAACTAGGTCGTTCTAATATATACAAAATGAATCAAGGCCCGCAGTCAAGCCCGCTTCATAATCCAGGCCTCCTAAGGGTATTAAATGCGCACATGCACATCCTGTACTGAAAGGGGGTCCCCGCGTGAGGTAGGCTAGCGCCAGTGAGATAAATCCTATAAAAGAATTTATTTCTACCTAGGTGCACATGCAAATGATCATTTCACGATCAAACCCACAACCAATCCGTGCGTACATGTTATCCTATCATGGAAAAATCTACATGCATGTATGAGGCGACCTTTGTACATGGCCAATCTGGGTCAACCTCCCAGGCCACCACTAGCATAAGTGCGATGAGAATCGATCTTGGAGTCAATTCCGACTCCTATCTCACAACTCACAGTCTATGTGATATTTATTTGATCGTTTAAATGTCTTTTGACCTTGAGAACTTTTGAGTCTCAGCGGGTCTCTTACACCCTCAGAGCATTTCGGCTTTCCACTTGCAGTGGATCTGTTGTCTAACCCGAGGTTTCCGGGTTTTTCACGAGGGGTATCTATCCTACGCGCTCATGACACATTTTATTTTCCATTTCGTTTAACAACTATGGAGCTTTCGATTGACCGTCCATTCCCGAGCCCACGTGATTCAGCACGAATCTGGTGCCAAATCGGTACCATGTACACACTCTCATGTAATGTGGTGTTACCGCGCACCAATGCCATGCCACTACCTCAAACCCATGACCAGTGCATGAAAACCTCTACATGGACATTCTACACATTACACTATGTGTGTGCTATGGTCTCATGTCTAATGCACCTGACATTTCATATATTTAACGCCATGCAGTCATGTTAATATTCACATATTCGTCGGTACATCACATAAGCATGCACTAACGAATTAGTTCCAGAAAATTACGCATGTTAATATTCACAGTGCGCATGTTATTCATCGATTATCGATTCCATAGAAAATTACGCATATTTAACATTCCCGCGATTCTAAATTAATATTCACAATTACATGTTATTCATCGATCGTGATTCGGGGGAAAATTCTGCATATTAATCATGCGCGAAAGCCCATAAAATTCTGCATGTTTTCATGCATACAAAAATATACACCAAACTAAGTTTTTCTTGTTATAAAAAAACCTAGAACAATACATGTTGAGTCATGCATACAAGGATACCAAGGCGGGTTTTCTTTGATCTAAAAACCTAAAACGTGCATATTAGTCATGTATGAAAGCCCATAAAATTCATCATGTTTTCATGCATACAATAATACACAAAACTGAGTTTTCTTGATTATAAAAACCTAGAACATTACGCATGTTAGTCATCGCGTACAAGGATACATCAAGCGAACTCTTTTATCAATAACCCAAAACATTACGCATCTTAGTCATGCATGAAAGCCGAAAGTGCATATTTTCATGCATACAATACTACACAGTTAGGTTTTCTTGATTTAAAACCAAGAACATTCTGCATGTTAGTCATGCATGAAAGGATACACAAAGCGAGTTTTCTTTGATCTAAACACCCGAAACATTTGTGCATGGAAGCCCAGAAAATTCTGCATGTTTTTCATTCATACAATACTACACAGTTGATTTTTCTTGAGTCTAAAAACCTAGAACGATGCACGTTGGTCATGCATGAAAGGATACCTGAAATGAGTTTTCTTTGTCCCCAAATACCCAAAACATTACGCATGGAAGCCCGAAATTTACATGTTTTTCATTCATAAAATAATGCAGTTGAGTTTCTCAGTCTAAAACTTAGAACGTGTTGCATGTTAGTCATGCATGAAAGGATACCTGGCGAGTTTCTTTGATCTAAACACGAACATTCTGCATGGAAGCGAAATTTCTGCGTGTTTTTCATTCATAAAATAATACACCGAGATTGAGTTTTCTTGATCCTAAAAAACTTAGAACGATGCATGTTGGTCATGCATGAAAGGATACACAAGCGAGTTTTCTTTGATCTAAACACCCAAAACATTCTGCCAGGCCCAGAATTTCTGCATGTTTTTCATTCATAAAATAATACGGATTGAGTTTTCTTGAGTCTAAAACCTGGGGAACATTCTGCATGTTAGTCATGCATAAGACCACACCAGACTAGGTTTTCTTTGATCCTAAAACCCCAAAACATTCTGCATGTTAGTCATGCATGAAAGCCCATAAAATTCTGCATGTTTTCCTTGCATACAATGATACACCAAAAAGCGAGTTTTCTTGATCCCAAAAACCAAGAAAAAAAAAGCAGCATGTACAACATCACAATTTCGAGTCTTCAAACCGAGAAAAATTCAGCAAAGTACAACATCAAAAATTCAGTATTTAAAACCCAGAAAATTCAGCATGGACAACATCACAAATTCAGTCTTAAAACTCAGAAAATTCGGTATGGACAACATCAATTCAGCCATGTTTTCATTGAGCAATCACATAGAAAACTCAACCATATGCCATTTCCATGGCCCCAAACAAGGAAATAACCAAAGAGGAAAGATCCCTCACCTCTTGAAGTGTGTAGGATCAGTTCTTGATCCACCCAAATCTGAAACAATGGAGGAAAAAAAAAACTTCCTCCTCCCTTTCTCCTTTCTTTCTTACTTCTTGTTTTCTTTTCTTCCTTTCTTCCTTTTCTTTCTTTCTTTCTCTCTTTTCTTTCTTCTCTTCTTCTCTCTGGTGTTTTGCCATCTCTCCTCAAACTACCAAGTTAGTTTTGACCTGGGGAGCCACCTAACATCTGTTGTTTTGACACTTGGTCAGCTCGGGCCAAGTGTTCTCCCTTCTCCACGGCTTGACCCTTTCATGCTCATGCATAGGGTGACTGACATTCAGCTCCACCAACTCATCACGATCCTAAGGGCTGACACTTGGCCATCCATGTGCCAAGTGTCTCCCCAATACAAATGCCACATGGCACCCCATGATTGGCAGATTCCGTCTTGAAATAAATTACCGTAGGCGGTCTCGAGTCGGCCAGCGATTCGTTTGGTTCAACAGATTTGGCGAGATGATTCTAGCAGGCGTGATCCGTTTAAATCATCGAGGTCTGAAGATCTAGGGTTTTTTTTTATGCGCATGCGATTCAGGGTAAAATTATCAATTAGCTCATTTTCAAAAATTTTTATTTTTATTTTTTTTTAAGTTCTGTTTCCCAACAAAAAATTTAAGTCGAAATTCCGCATCTATACAAACAATCAACACATGCATAATACCTTGATCATTTTAAAACATTAATGACTAGAAGCGCGCCTTCCTTCAAACAAGAGGGATGGTTAGCGTGCGGTGTCCTCGGCTCCCATGTAGCCTCCTCGACTCTCGGTCTTTGCCATGCTTACCTTCACAAGCCTCACGGTCTTTCCACACAAAACCTGCTCTCGGCTATCCATGTCACTGGTCCCTCCTCGAAGGTCCCATCAGCATCAACAACAAGCTCTCCCCAATCCACTATATGACTTGGATCTGGAGTGTACTTCAGACATGGGGCGCTGAAACACCTCATAGGCAGCTTGACAAGCTCGGTGGCAGCGCGAAACACGTCTATAGCCGCGCCCACCCTCTCGAGTACCTCGAAGGGTCCAATGTACCTCGGCGACAACTTCCCTCATTTTCCGAATCTGATCACTCCTCTCTTAGGCATCACCTTTGAGAAGACACAGTCACCCACCTCGAACTACAGAGATTCGTGGCATTCGTATCATATCAGTGTAACTCTTTTTGTCGGCTCACGAGAATGGGAGAGATGTGGGATCATACCCACCTTCTTTGAGTGTCTCTAATCAAACTGGACCAGGTGATGGAACTCTCTCCCACTCTTGTCCAACATATCGGTGATCGACATGGCCTCAGTAGAGCCTCATAGGTGCCATCTGAATACTAAGCAGTAAAACATTATTGTAGGCGAACTCTACCAAGGGCAAGTGCTCCTCCCAGCTACCCTTGAGATCCGGGGCTATGCTCGTGGCATGTCCTTTACAAAATCGAATAGTCGCTCGATTGACCATCGTGCGAGGGATGAAGCGGTACTCATCGAAGGCTGCGTCCCGTGATGCGGAAACTCTTCGGTGGCGAAGTGTGGGGATCCGTCAGATACTATGGAGAGACTGGAACTCCATGCGGCCAGAGTACTATCTCCCGTATATACAGCTTTGCGAGAATTCCTCCGATTGTGAAGGTCATCGCACGACCGGAAAATGTTCGAGCTTGGTGAGTGGGTCCCTTATAACCCATATCGCATCATACTTAGTGATGTCGTGGCGAGTGAGTCCTGAGAGTCCATCGTGATGTGCTCCTTCCCGCTCCGCTATCCGATGGTGGGTGCCTGTGTACCTCTGGTGCTCGACCTTGACTCTTGGCGCGTGGACAGTCGGACAAAATCTGACAATACTCTTCCGTCCCGCTCCGTTAATCTTGTGACGAAGAATCATGATACATCTTCGTGCCACAGGATGCCTGTGAATCGGGGAGCAATGGAACTCCTTGAGGACCTCCTCCCTATCAAATCTATCATTGAGGACCCTGGCTTGAGTCCTATCTTGAAGACTCCATACGTGTGGATGGCCCGACCTTAAATCTAGCATGCCTGTTGTGCACATTTTGATGGATACTAGTTACTGCGTCCACTTTTGGGACTCCTATCACTCTTGCTTTCAGTGAGAGCCAGGCGTAGCCATCATACATCCCAAGGTACCACTGGGCACGCTCATGTCTTTGCCGATCTGAAGCCTTGCTTGTCTCGAGCATCGCCATTCGGGGCTATACTAGCGATTACTCCACATGCCTTTATTCGCGCATCAGCCACCATTTGCCCTTCTTAGGGATGGTAATGCAAAGTGAAGTCGTAATCTTCAAAAACTCTCCATCCACCTACTGACGCCTCATGTTGAGGTCTCGGCTGCGTGGTGTATTTCAGGACTTTATGATGCGAAAACACCTCAGTACTCACCGTATTATAAGTAGTGACGCCAAATCTTGGCGAAGACTACGTGACCAACTCCATGTCATGCGCGGGAGTAGTGCGCTCGTGATTCTTCAGTATCGAGAACCATAAGCCACAACCTTCCGGTGCACGCCAGACACACCTGATCATCGCCGGCGCATCACCAGTACCTTTGTGTACCTCTGTCCTTTCAGGACTATTAAATGAGGCCCGAAGTAAGCCTCCTCTTCAATTCTGAGCATAGCTCACATGAGTCATCCCATACAAACTTGACCTCCTTCTGGGTCAATCTTGTCATATGCTGCTAGCCGGGAGAAATCCTCTATAAACCTCCTGTAATACCCTGCCAATCCCAAGAAACTACGTGTCTCGGCGGCCGGTCTCTCCCAACTCCTTCTGACCTCAACCTTCCGGGTCGGCTTACGCTGGTGACACCACTTGTCCCAGGCCAGCCTCAATGACGAAACTCACACTTCTTGAACTTGGCATATAGCGATGATCCCCTCAGGCATGTCTGATTCTCAGTGATCCTCATGCTCCACCTCCGATTGGGAGTAGATGGGGATGTCATCGACAAAGACCACCACAAATTGATCTAAATAGGGATTTGGAACACACATTCATGAGAGTCATGAATGCGGTGCATTCGTCGATCAAAGGCATCATAGTAAACTCAAGTGCCCATGCCGGCGTCTGAGCGCTGTCTTAGGGATGTACGCACTCCGCAGCTCTCAGCGTGGTAACGGTCTGAAGGTCACATCTTGGAGTGGGCTCGCGCCCCCTTGATTGATCGAACAGAATCATCAATCCTCGGTAATGAATCGGATTCTTGATTGTAACCTGTTCAAGTATGCATGTCGATGCATGGTCGAAGGGTCTTATCCTTCTTTCGCCAAAATAGAGGCAAGGAGCACCCGTGGTAGAAGTACTTGGTCTAATGAAACGCCCTTGATAACTCGTATACGGACCTTGAGCTCTGTAACTCAGCGGCGCCATCCTATGCGGAGTCATAGAAATAGGCGGCGTCCGGGGATCACAACTCAATGTGAAGTCTACCACATCTCTCGGTGGAGAGTAATCCGTGGCTCGTCAGGAAAAACATCCTCGTGCTACCTTAAACCACGAGGTAGACTCATATCCTTTCTCACCTCGTCCTCTGAGGTAAGGCTAGCTAATGACGAATCAAGCTTTGTATCACCATCATTAGATATCGTACATAGTATGGGGTGAAACATCGTACCTATTCCCTGAAACCACGAAACCTTACAAATGCAGTAAATTGTGTAGCGATAACAACTCTCATACGATCACAATCTGGCAACCCGATGTCTTTAGTCAACCGAATCATCCGGGGATGGCTGAGGACTCGACGTAATCATGACCGAAGGTCCGTGAGTAAGTCCGGAGGATCTAACTCATCCTCGACTATATCCAGATCAATTCTCTCCTTAGTCCACTGGGAGAACTCCATTGTGGCTCGATCTAAAGGTCCTCGACCTCCTAAGCCTAATACTCTCCACCGCAGAGATCGGCAATAAAGGAATACGATGCACAGGTCAAATAACACCCTTGTATAAGCGAAAGAGTAGAACGTGCCACTGAATCAGCGTCTCTTTGCCTCGGCTTGTGGAGTAATCGGCGAGACACACGCCACGAGCCCCGAAGTCTGGCTGTACACTGCCCTCGACCTCGGCCCATTACTGGCCCTTTTGGCACATCTGCCAGAAACGATGCTCGTGTCGCACCACAGGAAGCCGATACTGTTCCCCTGGCCCATGTTGGGAGTGGGGAACATCTTGAGTCTACTCATACCCATGATGTTCGGGACGTGAATTGTCCACGATCTGAAACCCACATGTCGAGGGCGATTCGCCTCATGTGTCGGCTGATGGCGGTGGAAACATGTCATCTTCGACTATTTGATAACCGGACTGGCCTTGTACATTGGCTCTGACAGCCCTGAAACCCTTTGGAGCCGAGTCCTGCTGCTTCTTTCGAACTGAAATAAATTGTAGCTCCCCCTCTTCTGTGGCACCCGCATCTAGGATGCTATGAGCGTTATCTACCTCTCGCTCAATAATCAAAGGAATTTGTACTAACCGTAGTCCATATCTTGTAGGTTATATCCCTCTGATCTTGCCGGATGGACAACTTCAGCCCATCCTCGAACTTCCTGACCTTGGTCGCGTCAGTGGCCACATAATCATCCCCAAAACGTGCCAACTCTGTGAATCTGGCTACGTACTCAAGTACAGTCATCGTCCCTTTGTCTCATTTCGAAAATTCTGGGCTTCTGCATGCAGCGAGAAGCGGAGAGTAACTTCCCATGAATAGTCTGCGAAAATCATCCCATGTATCATAGTCTCCAAGTCCTGGAAGTGTGACCCACTCCCCACCATATCGGGACTCACCCTCAGTGGAATGAAGCTAATAATCCGAGTAGTATCAGAGGTGATCTCCATGGCGGAGGAATCACTCTCGATATGGCGGAACCAATGGTGGCTACCATCGGGTCCCTCACTCCCGTGAAACGTCGGAGGATGGTGTGCCTTGAACCTCTGGAAGTTCTTGGCACCTCCACGACCTCTAGGCGCATCAGCTGTAGAAATTTGCCAGCTGTCGCGACACCCATGGCCTCTATGAAGGCTTCTTGATCAAAAGCAGTGGTGAGTCGGCCATCACCCGTGAATGACCTCCTCGCCCCGATCCTCACTTGCCATCTCTGTGGTCGACTGACAGAAGTTTAGAATCATTTTCGTGTCAAGCTGTAGCACACATGCCACGACCCGATAGTAATATTACTTAATATCCCGACCTATCCGTTTGTTTCCCCAAACTCCCTAAGATTACGTTTCTCAACCTAGTAATTGCATTTCTATATATATCCTACCATATATAATTCATATTTGCACACACACGATCGTACATGATCGAGCATAAACAAGAAACACACGATGCATGTTGTGATCTAAAATCTGTCTACGTAGACTCCTAGGTAACCACCTACCTAGACCTTGATGCAGACATGATGCGGATATCAATTTCCGAACCTTCAGGTAACTCTTTCGAAGCTCCGGCCACGAAGCTATATCAGGGTACAGCGATGCTCTGCACATTAACGACATGTCTGGCTTCCATGCCCCACGAGCCACTAGGTATTCGTATACCTAAGCTCACGATGCAAGGCTGTGACACCCAAGCCCAGTTAGGAACATTTACACCGTCAACCTGAAAACCTGTATGTCTCATGTCATGAGACCCGTACATGAGTAAAATGGCCAATCAAGACCCATCATCACTGAATCCATACCAGTTCTGGAATACTTGTTTACCTATAGATCTAGAGTTATTACATCACTCTAATACAAAACATATATTAAAACTAGGTGGTCTAATATATACACAAAATAAGAATCAAGGCCTGATCCGACCGGCCTATAATCAGGCCTCTAAGGGCGTATTACTGTACATCCTGTGCACGAAGGGGGGTCCAGCGGGGTGAGCTAACGCCCGATAGAGATAAATCCTATAAAAATTTGTTCCTACCTAGGTGCACATGCAAATGATCATTTTTCACAGTCAAACCCACAGCCAATCATTCCTTACATGTTATCTATCATGGAAAAATCTACATGCATGTATGAGGCGACAACGTACATGGCAATCTGGTCAACCTCTTGACCACCACCTAGCAGTGCGTGGAAATCGATCTTGAGTCAATTCGACTCCCTATCTCACAACTCGCAGTCTATGTGATATTTATTTGTTCGTTTCGTGTCTTTTTGGGCCGCCAGACTTTGAGGTCTCACTGGCGGGTCTCTTACCCTCAGGCATTTTTCGGGCTTTCCATAGTGGATCTGTTTATCTAACAGTTTTCGAGGTTTTCACTGAGGTATCTATCCCTACTTGCTACGCGAAACACATTTTATTTTCCATTTAGTTTAACACTATGGAACTCAATTTAACCGTCCCATTCCCGAGCCCACATGATTCAACACGAATGCGGTGCCAAATCGGTACCATGTACACTCTCATGTAATGTGGTATTCTGCTTACCCCTGATACCATGCCACTACCTCGAACCCATGACAAAATGTACTTAGAAAACCTCTGCATGGACATTCTGCACGTACACTATGTGTATGCTATGAATACTCATGTCTAATGCACAACATTTCATATATTTAACATAAATGCGATCATGTTAATATTCCGCATATTCAAATCGGTACATCACATAGCATGCACTAACGAGATTAGTTCCGAGTGCATGTTAATATTCACAGTCGCATATTTATTCATCGATTTATCAGTTCCATGAAAATTCTGCATATTAACATTCACAATTCTAAATTAATATTCACAGTGCGCATGTTATTCATCAGTCATCGATTCGGAAAAATTACGCATATTAATCATGCGTAGAAAGCCCATAAAATTCTGCATGTTTTCATGCATACAAAAAATACACCAAACTAAGTTTTTCTTCGAGTATAAAAAACCTAGAACATTCTGCATGTTAGTCATGCATACAAGAGTCCTGTGGAGTTTTCTTTGATCCTAAAAACCTAAAACGATGCATGTTAGTCATGTATGAAAGCCCGTAAAATTCATCATGTTTTTCATGCATACAATAATACACAAAGCGAGTTTTCTTCGGTATAAAAACTAGAACATTCTGCATGTTAGTCATGCATACAAGGATACATCAAGGCCCAGGTTTTTCTTTTATCTAATAACCCCGAAACATTACGCATCTTAGTCATGCGTGAAGCCCTGAGAAAAATTCTGCATGTTTTTCATGCATACACGATACTACACAGTTGAGTTTTCTTGATCCTAAAAACCGAGAACATTACGCATGTTGGTAGTGTGAAAGGATACACAAAACTGAGTTTTTCTTTGATCTAAACACCTGAAACATTCTGCATGGAAGCCCGAGAAAATTCTGCATGTTTTCATTCATACAATCTACACAGTTAGTTTTCTTGATCCTAAAAACCTAGAACGATGCATGTTGGTCATGCATGAAAGATTACCTAAAATGAGTTTCTTTGATCTAAACACCGAAACATTCTGCATGGAAGCCCAGAAATTTCATGCATGTTTTTCATTCATAAATAATATACGAGTTGGAGTTTTCTTCGAGTCTAAAAACCTAGAACATTACATGTTGGTCATGCATGAAGGATACAAAAGCTAAAGATTCTTTCGATCTAAACACCCAAAACATTCTGCATAGAGCCCAGAAATTTCTGTATTTTTCATTCATAAAATAATACACCAGATTGAGTTTTCTTCCAGTCTAAAAAACTTAGAACATTCTGCATGTTGGTCATCATGAAAGGATACACAAAGGCGAGTTTTCTTTGATCTAAACACCCAAAAACATTACCTTAGGCTTAGAAATTTCTGCATGTTTTTCATTCATGAAATAATACGCAGTTAAAGTTTTCTTCAGTCTAAAAAACTTAGAACATTCTGCATGTTGATCATGCATGAAAGGATACACAAAACTGAGTTTTCTTTGATCTAAACACCCAAAACATTCTGCATGGAAGCCCAGAAATTTCTGCATGTTTTTCATTCATAAAATAATGCAGTTAGGTTTTCTTGAGTCTAAAAACCTAGAACATTCTGCATATTAGTCATGCACATAAATACCAAACTGAGTTTTCTTTGATCCCACAAAACCCCCAAAACATTCTGCATGTTAGTCATGCATGAAAGCCCATAAAATTCTGCATGTTTTTCATGCATACAATGATACACCAAACTGGGTTTTCTTCAGTCTAAAAACCAGAAAAAAAAACAGCATGTACAACATCATTCAATCTTCAAACCCAGAAAATTCAGCAAGTACAACATCAAAAATTCAATTATTTAAAGCCCAGAAAATTCCAGCATGGACAACATCAAATTCAGTCTTAAAACTCAGAAAATTCAGTATGGACAACATCACAATTCCAGCATGTTTTCATTCAGAAACAATCACATAGAAAACTCGACCATATGCCATTTTCCATGGCCCCGATCAGGAAATAACCAAAGGAAAAGATCCTCACCTCTTGAAGTGTGTGGATCAGTTCTTGATCCACAAATCTGAAACAATGGAGGAAAAAAAAAAACTTCCTCCTCCCTTTCTCCTTTCTTTCTTACTTCTTGTTTTCTTTTCTTCCTTTCTTCCTTTTCTTTTTCTTTCTTTCTCTCTTTTCTTTCTTCTCTTCTTCTCTCTGGTGTTTGCCATCTCTCCTCAAACTACCAAGTTGGTTTGACTAGGGGAGCCACCTAACATCCATTTGTTTGACACTTGGTCAACTCAAGACAAGTGTTCTCCGTACCACAACCCGACCACTTTCATGCTTTCGTGCATGAGGGTGGCTGACATTGTAGCTCCCACCCGACTCATGCAATCCTGGGAGCGCGACGCGGCCCATCCATGTGCCAAGTGTCTCCCATCTAGTACCATAACCCCATGATTAGCCACGTTAAAATCTTAGAAATGCGTGCAAAACCGTAGTCTCGGAATTACGGCGCGATTAGAATTTAGTTCAACTAGATTTCGCGAGATGATTCTAACGGCGTGATCCGTTTAGTCATCAGAGTCTGAAGAGAAAGATCTGAGGTTTTTGTGCATCTTAGTTCCGGGTAAGAATTGTCAATTAGCTCATTTTCAAAAATTTTATTTTTATTTTTCAGGTTTCCACACTAAAAACTTCCCCATTTCGAGGATTCTAGTGTGTGAAACTTAGGTGACATTTGATTACGACTTTTTAGCTTTTATCATGTTTATTTTTTAAAATTTTTTACTTGACTTATTACTGAAATTTTAAAACTATTTGTTGAATAAAAAAGCCAAAATATTTGATTTTTGACTTTTATTAATGCTTTTTTTAATATTTTTTTCTATTAAGAGAAAACTATATAATATAATATATAAAAATCATATTCTTTCATGCTAATTAAATAAACAATAAATATATTTTTTAAAAATTTATTATTTCAAATTTGGATAAAAATTTAAAAGTTGATTTTTAAGAAAAAACAAAGTAAAAAAAAAGACAAATGACACCTTAGACCCTTGCTAAAACATACTAATGTTTATCTAATACTCTGATTCGACTCCATTAAATCTGATAAAATCACGATTCAAGAAAATCCAAGAAGCACAATGACCTTCTCTAGCACATAAATGGTACAAAAAAATTTTATACGACTGAGTAATATGATACAGTAGAATTGTAATCGAGTTGATCGATACAAAACCAAGCTCGAACTTCATTTGATTAAAAACTCTAAGCTCAAACTCAGGCTGAATTAGATCGAACTTTTTTTTTTTTTGGGAGGAAGTTCAAATCTTGAAACTCAACTCATAAAATAGACAAGCTACTTTCGAACTCGATAAAGCTTGAATTAATTAAAATTAATAAATAATTATATTAAATAATTGAGATTAAACTAAACTCAGACTGGGTTGAACTTTTTTTTTAGATATTCGAAACTTGGCTAGAAATGGAATAGTGAACTACCGAACAAACTCGATAAAACTCAAAGTAATTAAAATTAATAAATGAGTATACATTGAAGCTCGACGATTCGATTAATAAAATAATAAAACTTGATTAAGCTTTCGCTGACATTTCGAGCCGAGTATTGTGATACTTTCGAACTCATTTCGGCATACTACTTTCGAACTACGCCAGTTTGGGCTACTATAAACTCAGATTGAAATTGACTCGTCAGTTGAAGCAGTTGTAAAATGGTAAAACTCAATTAAGCTCGCGGCGGCTTAGGTTAGGTATTGTGATAGCAGACTTGAATCGACGGGCTACTAAAGCCGCGAGCTCGACTGCATCGACTCAGGTCGAATTTGGAGTATTCTATGAGTGAAGCTCGAATAGCTCATGAATAGCTTGACTCATTTACACCTCATCGAGCCACAAACACACAAACAAGAAGACATAGGATTGCGGGGCTTGAACTATCACTCAAATTAGAGCTGATTAATAAAATAGTAAACTCAAGATTCGAATTATTATATGAGTCGAGGCTTGAATAGATCATGACTAGCTTGACTAGTTTACAACCCTAAGTAAGGAGATAGAAACACACAAGCGAGAAGACGGCCATGGGATTTGCGGAAGCAACTATCCCGACATGGAAATTCTCAATGATAGTCCATGAGACTAATGAAGCGTATAAAGTTGAATGGAAAACCAATGCAATCTATCTATCATTGTTGTGAGTGATCGGCTCAATAGCAATTTATTTTTGCGGTCGAAGCTTATGTTTTGTTTTTAAATCAATTTATTTTAATAATCCACATACCAAAAACAAGCTCTTGCATTTTCCAAACAGTACTAAATGCTTGTCGACCCGGATTAAAGCGCAGGAAAAGTGAGGAAAAATTATGGGCATTTCTTGCGAGGTTTGTTCCTCTAGGAGAAAATGAGGCGAGGCGAAGATCGAAACAAAATGGACAACTAATAATCCGAGCATGCACCTTCAAGAGATTGAGAATGGCCCTTGGCGATGAAATTTTGCGTGATCGGATCATTACGGCAGGAGGTCTGATGCGAGGCCAGCGTTGATTTCTTATCGGTTTCTTCCCACCATTCCTTCTCTGAAACAGTTTTCGGAGTTGTACCTGATCAAACAAATCGAGCTACCGATTTAGACCACACAAACATTTTGGCTTCCCTTTGGAACATGGAGAGAAGTACTAAGGGAAAGAAAAAAACCAAGGAAAATGATTTTTTTATGTTTGGTTTTCACGATGGAAATATTAAAAGAAAATCAAATATAATCAAAATTTTACATATTTTTAATTTCTCAGTCATCATATAATAGAGAGAAACAAATAAAATGAGTTTGAATAAACATATAAAATTAATTTATTAAGTTTAAATATATTTTTTACTGTGTTTAGAACTCAGAAAATACTAGGAAAAGGAAAAAAATTACTAAAGAAAATTATTTCTCATGTTTAGTTTCACCTATGAAAAATATAAAAGAAATCAATATATTATTTATAAATTTATATTTTTTAGTTTGAATAAACATATAGAGTTAATATTTTAAGTTTAAACTTATATTTCTTTCCTCCAAATTTTCTTTCCTTTCACTTTTCCTCTCTATTTTCTTTTTTTAGTACTTTCCGGGTTCCAAACCAAGCCTTTGGAATCCAAAAAGTACTAAGGAAAGGAAAAAAAATAACTAAGGAAAATGATTTATCATGTTTAGTTTTGCACCAGTGGAAAATAGAAAATAAAATAAAATATAATCAAAATTTCTCAAAATTTTACATATTTTAAAATTTTTGGTCATATTTAATAAAATTAAACAAATAAAATGAGTTTGAATAAACATATGATTAATATTTTAAGTTTAAACCTATATTTTATTTTTCTCCAATTTTACTTTCCTTCCACTTTTCCTCTCTTTATTTTCCTTTATGTTTCACTACTTTAGTACTTTCAAGTTTCAAATGAAGCCTTTAAGTTTCAAATAAAACTTAAGAAAATCACCAAACTCACCCGTAAATAACGCCATGAGAAATAAAATTGTCACATACATATACAGCGCAAAGGATACGGCAAGAGAGCCAATGATGTACTTGAGAGCCATGTTAAAGCGTGACCTTGAAGGAAATACGGGCAATTAAAAAATAAATGTGAAGCAAATTGTTTTAACCATTTTCTGATAGAAAATAAAGAAATTTTGTTAAGAATAAAAAAACTCAACATAGGAAAGGAGAAAATATCTTTCACATGAGAAAACCAAAGCCTTAGTTCAAAATAACAACAATCTTGCGAAATTTGTGAAGTTGTACTTTTCACTTGCCTACTAAGGGCTAAATAACGGAGGAGTTATAACAAATGAAAAAGTGAACAATTGATCGAGACAATATTAATAGGAATTTCTTGTTTCCATGTTTAAAAGATGGGCTTTGGGAGAGATGGATTAAAATGTGACGCCCCCAAAACCGGGGTCCGTTGACTACGTCGGCAGCGGAATACTAAGTGATGTCGGATGACGACATTTTCTGAATGAATGATCCCCTTTGTCTGAGCTCTACCCAAATACAAAACTAGTATAAACCTGCATTCACCTGTCCCCGATCAACAATATGCGCAATATATATATCCAATACGGCCCACTTGGGGCCCATGTTATACTCAACCTGTATATCGAACTATATCGATAGTTTCAAGAGTTAATATTTTTACTCTTAAACAATACATATATTAAGATTAGAGAAATTCTAATACATGTACGAAGTCATCAAAGCCACAATCCGGCTTTTCTTCTAAACTCTGCCTCTAGGACGAGCCATCTCCTTGCAGCTCCTGTACAGTGAAAGGATCCTGGCGACAGGGTGAGCTAAGCTGGTAGGAGAATCGCCCTAACTGGGCTACTCACCACCTAAGTGCAGTGCAATGTTTCAAATTTAACACACATTCAAGCAAATGCATGATCCTACTTGAATGTCTACACTTGTCAACTGGATCCAGTCCTCACGACTCTCTCACACTCGCCTAAACGCCTTATGAAATTGATTATTAAGTGGACAACCCTCTGGTATATATCAATTGGGCCGCTCAGAGCGATTGATATATTATTTAATTAATGAACGCCCTCCGATGAATATCAATTGGGCGCTCGACGATTGATATTTTTAGTTTTGTTTGTGGACTACCCTCCGATGGAATAAATATCCACTGGGCGCTCAAACCCGGTTGATATATATTATTTAGTTTAATTTACCCTCCGATTATTAATATTTTAGACTACCCTCGAACCTTGTTTCTCTAGACTCATCTCATGCACTAACTCCTATATTTCCTAGGATGTTCCGGTGCATATGGAATACATGTATGCGATTCAATTAAGTCTAATCACATGCAAATATATAAACATGAATATACTCGCATAAAAATTAAATCACAGAAACATGTTATGTAATTATCATTTCAAACATCAAAATTAGCTCACATGGGCTAATAGTGAAACCCTCGTTACTATTCCCGGAAAATTACAAAACAGCGGTTCACTCAGTGAACCCGAAATCCACGGCCATTCCCGGCCCAATGCATACCAAACAACCATTTAATACACAAGTTAAACCAACCCACTCCCAGAGCAGCCCCTAAGCGGTAGTAGACGATCACGAGTACGCTCCGTTCTCTTCTTCCAAAATTTCTAACACTTGGTCCTATGTTTTAGGCCGATCAAGTAGCCCATTCGGCCTTTGTAATATAAATACATGATTTAAAGCAACATTGACACCCAAGCGTACTTGATTTTTACGGGCGATCCACGGTATCGAAAAAACCCCGAGCAATTTCCATGAATTCGGTCCCGTATTTGGGACGATCAAATCTTCCCCTCCACGGCCTCAAACTAATCGAAACATCGAAAAACCCTTAAAAATGGGAATAAAACTCAAGTAGGGAGAAAATCCTACCTCTTGGAGTTTGTCAAAACTTCATAATCAGGTCACACGTAGCTGCTCCGCGTAAAGCGTTCCCTTAGCATAAAAATCGAAATCAGCGGTCAGGTGCGGGATCTTAGAGAGAAGAGGACCTTCTCCTCCTAAACCCCCATTTCGTTCTTTGCCCGGTAACTGCGTCTTCTCCTCCTTCATTTCGCGGTTGGCCTTTGCTTTTGTGTTGGAAAAGACAAGTCGCGTGCTTGATTTTGTTTTAATATCATTTAATCCGTTTTGCAATTAATTCCTTCTTTCTCCGGTTTTGACATTCGGCTCTATCTAAACCATTCATTTCATCATTTATCTACTCATACCATATGGTACATGAGTACTTGTTACAATAATGACTTTACGTCGCGCCAATCGATTTGCGGCACGAAAGCGTGATCGCCGAAAAGCGTCTTATTTCCGTATGCCGGCAAATTCACCGAAATTTCACGTGCTAACTAGATTTCGCGAGGCGATTCAATTGCAATCCGTTTAAATCATACGAGATCTAGGGAATTAATTACGGACTTTTAAGCGTAATTATAATTTTGTAATCAAAATTAGTTTTATATATTCGAAATTGAAATTTCTCTCGGTCTTACATTTCCCTCGTAAAAGATTTCGTCACGAAATTGGGGACAATCATATCACTCACAGCAGCGTAACCTCTGTGGCTTTGCGGTGTATGGCAAGTAACACAAAGTCGCGTTCGCGTGATCCGATGGGTGTCGACTCGATCCATGCCATGCATGACATCCATTTACCAAGCCCTTATCGACTCGCCATTTTGATACAATTTCCAAAGGGTATCAAACGCAAAGTCACCCCGACTCTGTCACTCAACTCTCGATCTGGCATTGACAACCACGTCGTGAACAAATCTCGAGTCACTCCGGGCTCACATCCTTTCGACTCTAAGTCTGCGCGAATATGGTATCGAATGTTTTCATTTGAGCAACATAACTCTTGACACACTTCAAACTGTGCATTTCCTAATTCAACTATGGAGTCTTCTTTGGGCGTAGTCCTAAAGACAACTCAACCCACTCACAGTGGTGAATGACCGTCTGCCGTGCACCCATACCCGTCTCGATGCGTGTTACCGTGCACCGCGACGCGGTAATGTCATCTTGTGACAGCGATCAGTTCCACCATGACGAGAATCTCGGAGATCTCTCACTCATAATCCCAGGCCTATCGAGGTGCGAATATTCACTTACTGAGGGAAGGAACATCCATGCCGAAGCCTCTAAAGGCCTTAACCTCTAAACTAATCCAATGTTGTGTGAGTATGACAGCTTGGCCTAGGTCTCGATCACCGACAACCGATGGTTGTCGCTTCAATCCATGTCAAACCTGACATCCAACAACCAACCAGTCCTACCTAAGTTCTGCGCCTGGCTGCGCAACTCGATCTGTCCTGACTGGCCCACACTGCGGCCCCTGCGGCTATCTGTATTGCTCAGTGCTTGTATAGCACCACGAACTAAAAATTTGGTTCCTCGACCCATCTTAAGGTGTGGAGGAATGGTAGCTATCTTTCTACTCACATCTACGGCCTGCAGAGTTGCATTGTCCCAAAGTCTTGGGATCCTGTCTGCAGAGCTGATCCGTCACTCATGCTCAATCCGGCTAGTCACGTAACTGGAAATTGTAGGCGAAGTCATACGCCTCTTCCTGAACTTCGAATGGCTGATCCTCCCTCTTGTTACCAACACGTATCCGTGTTCCAAGTATCCTCAATCTCTCTCTATGGTCGGGGCCGTCCGGCCATGGAGTCCATGTCCCGTGAGGCGAGTCCTGCGATCACATCGAATGGACAACTTCAGCCCATTCTCGTGTCTCTGCGTAATACCCGGTGATTCAGAAACTTCGTATCTCGAAGATTGATGTGGTCTCTCCCAGCTCCTGTCAACTGCCTCCCTGACTTTCTGGTTGGCCCGGCACTCTTGAAATGCTGACACCACGTGTCCCAAAATCTCACCTCGATAAAGCCAAAGTGTACTTGCGAACTTAGCATACTGTGATGGTCGCTTAACGGTACGTAAAACAATCCTCAAGTGATACTCATGCTCCTGATTCATTTGAGAGTAGATCGAATGTCATCCCACGGCGTTTCGACAAGTGATCTAGATGAGGTTGGAACACCCTATGCATAGATCCATGGCCATTTTATTTGCTAGCGCGCGATGCGTCAATCAAAGGGCATCACCGTAAAATCAAAGTGCCCATACTTGGCGTCCTAATATTGTCTTAGGGATATCCATTTTCCCTAACCTCAGCTGATGGTAACTAGTGCGAAAGGCTTTATTTTGAATGTAGACTAGCACTCCTCTCATTGTCGAATAAATTTTGATAAAATTTTAAAATAATTTTCAAAAATAAAATTTTTGAAAATAAAATTTTATTGAAAACAATATTTTAAAGGAAAAATTGATTCTTATGCTTTGGGTTATGTGTATGACTAGTGTCTGAAATTTGTGTTATGCTTAGAATCTTGTATTAGGTTAATATCTGGATTTGACATCGTGATTGTGAGTAGTTGCGTGAAAATTATATGCATGGTGAAATGCGTATAGGAAAAGGAGTAAATACTAAGGTTTATGAGTTATGACCTTAGGGATTTGGATCATGAAATGAACGAGCCCTAGAACATGGAATAAAATGAATTGAGTGGTTGGGGAATTTACTTCACTTAGGGAAGTGAGCGGATCGATTCATGGTTGTCCGTCTATCGATGGTGGCTACGCATTACAAGTTAATTGAAATGAAAATAAAATGACTCTTGTTGCCATTGGCGTATCAAATGGCTGTAGGAGACGAGGACATAGAGGGCGTCCGCGAGGGCCTTCAGTCGGGCACCATGGGCAATTGACCCGGCCCGGCCAGGCATTTTGATCAGCGGGCCTGCAGGAGAGGCCGTAGGTGTGCCGAAATTTGCTATCGCACAGGCTTTGCACTAGCAGAGTAGTCAAGAAAATCCTAGTAACCGGAGGTTTAGGGGCGTATCACGTCTCAGAGCATTCACGGGAAAGGTCGTGGTGGGCGACCATTGGTTAATCCAGTTGAAGGTGTTAGAGGCTATGGAAGTTACCTGCGGCGACCGGAGATTAGACTAAGCGGCGTTCTAGTTAGAGAATGAGGCCGAATAAGTGGAAATGGGAAGGACACTCTGAGACCTTAAGAGGAGTCGTTGTCGTGAGTTCTCCTAAGGATTAGGGCGAGAGCCGAGGATGATATGTCGAGGTTGCGAGTTAGAGATCTCGGGGACTCTACTCACGGTGGACATAGGATTGTGGACATGTCGGAGTCGAAGTCATCACGAGGATGGATTGGTGATAGCTTACGGACCGTTATCGATTGTGAGCGTGGAAGATTACATGTGGGTAGTGCCACTCACGTGTGGTATGTCGGGAGACCAGACATGATATTTTGCCCCCGAGGCCCGATTATCTGAGTCAGTGTCGGGACGGTTAGCGGGTTGGCTAGCAGGCCTTACTGGGGGCAGGTGAGACCGGACTTGGGTCTACCTCGAGTGGTTTGCGAGTATGAGATGTTTTCAGATGAGCTACGGATACCATCTCTATGACTCGGGATAGGATGCTTGCCAGGTTGGAGTTGCGGGAACTTAGATACTAGACAGGTTGGTGGCCTGGGAACTACCTCGAATGGTGCCCTAGGCTCATGGTCCCGGGTTCGAGCCCACGGGCCGAAGAAGCCCTGATGGCTAGGGGATGGCACATGGGTGGACACCCGACCCTCGTCGGAGTGGGCCGAGGGTAGGGACCTTGTGATATAGGCGCCTTTTTTGTAAGGGCCCCACCCTGTGGCCCTTTCAGACGGGGAGTGGTCCCCGCTCTGAGCTATCCTGGCCTCCACGAGGGGCCTCTTCGCCTCGTGAGCTGAACTCAGGACCATGGTAGGTACCGTCGAAAGGCCAGTTCAGCTACAGGCCCAGGCTAGTAGCCGGGTTGGTAGTGGGAACTATAGATGGTGCCTGGCTCATGGTCGGGTTGGGCCACGGAGGCCGAAAGAGCCCACGTGAGCTAGGGGGATGGCACATGAGGTGGGACCACCCCTCGTCGGAGTGGGCCGGGGTGGGGCCCCTTACATTAAATGGGTGAGTAGTTTTATGTTATATTAGATGGATCTCGTGGTTTTTTAAAGTCCAAAGGTTTAAGATAAGGAGATCTCCTCTCTCCTTATTTTATTTGTGATTGTGATGGGAAGTTTTTTGTTTGCCTCTTGAGCAAGGCGGAAAGTGGTGGCTACTTGTGCAGGTGGCGGGTAAGAGCGAGGTGGTGTTGGATTTGAGATACTTATTTATTATATGTTGATGATAATATGTGGTGTTTTGTAAGGGGTTGTAAACTAGATGACTTTTCTAGTTAGGGTGTTAGATTGGGACGATATCATTCCCATTACTTGGGCTTCTTTCAAATTTGTGGCAGTTTGGGAATAGGTCGAAGAGAAAGCTAGCCATAAAGAAAAGATAGTATTTACCCATCTACTTAATATAGCTCTTTTGAATGCCAAGATAAGTGCAGTAAACTTTAGAGAAGATTTTAAGGGATTTTTTGTAGAATGGTGGGCTCTTGTGTAGATACCACACCTTGTAAGATGGAAAATGGTTTGTTGGAGGGGAAAAAAAGGGAGAATTGAGTGTGAGGTGTCTCTTTATGATGAACAAAGCCTTTTTGTGCAAGTGGGTTGACGATGTGGATCGCGAGAGGCCACACGAGGGAAGCAAGTCATTAGTCAAAGTACGAAGAAGATGATGGGGGATGGCGCTCTATGGGGTGAGTGAAGAGAGAAGGTATGTTATGGGTTCTAGACTTTCTCCAATAAACTCTCTCTCTCTCTCTCTCTCTCTCTCTCTCTCTCTCTCTCTCTCTCTCTCTTTCTCTCTCTCTCTCTCTCTCTCTTGCTCTCTTTCTCTCTCACGATGCGAAGAGATGATGGGGATGGCACTCCTACGAGGTGAGTAGAAGGTATGGTATAGAGTTCAGACTCTCTCTTTCTCTCTCGCTCTCTCTTAGTGCGAAGAAGATGGTGGGGATGGCACTCCTATGGGAGTGAGTGAAAGGTATGAGTATGGGATTCTAGATTTCTCTCTCTATATATATATATATATACACACACCCCTTTACCTATCAAAATAAAATAAAATGTTAGATTCCTCCTCTAACTCCTAACCGGAAAAAAACCTCTATGATTGGGAGGAAGAGGTTGTCGACCCGATTATTCTCCTCCTCTACTTCATCAAATTCAATATTAAGACAAAGAAAAGAATTTATCTAGATCCTACGCTATAGCCTTTTGGACCATTGAAATGCTTGGTGATGGTGTCACCTCCCCTGACATATCTCTCACGATTCATTAAATTCATAAACATGAGATTTGTTGCGATATTGAAGTACGTCTACCGCCAATATTTCCTAAAGTTCATTTTGCAATTGGATAGAAATTGGAACTTATTGTTGTAAGCAATAGATTTTCAATAAAATCAAAAACAAAAGTTGTGTCACATGGAACAAAGACAAGGTTTTTTTTTTTTGAGTTTATATATTAAAACCCATTTATAGACTTATACATGGATTGAGAAAGGGGAGGCTTCGCGCCTGAGAAATGGGCCAAAAGCCCGATTTCGAGTGCAAATCGATGAATTTGTTCTCACATCAATGAACCATTTTCGAAACAAAATTTGATTTTGCTCCGAACAATTTTGTTTATGTAAAGCTTACATAAAACCCACTTAGTTTTTGGTATTTAAAATCAAAGCTGATCGAAGTCATAAAAGCGCGATAAATACAAAGCGTTTTATTTTGAATTCAAATTCTAATAACTAAATGTGCATTAATCCATAACGGTTTTAATTATTATAATCAATTTTTCATTTAATTCGTAACGTTTATGATAATTATTACAATTAATTTTACATTTAATTCCTGCGTTTCAAATTAATTCTTATTCTTAATGTGCTTGTATATTTACCTAAATTTCAAATGAGTTCTAAGTTTGAATCCTATTCCAGAGCTTATCTTCTACTCTGAAGAACTATTGTATCCTAGGGATCTTCTTCATGTATTTTCTCTCTACGGTACAGGTTCTCCTCCTTGCTATTCTGATCCAGGACCTCTCGATTCTAAAGAATTTGTGATCTGAGAAATAAATTCCTAAGGACAGGTAGTAGTTTTCGGCCGGTTATCGCGAAAATCAATTTCGAGCGGCTTGAAAAATACCCAGCTGGAAATATTCGGAAGAAAAAAATCGGGAGCTCTGCCTGAAATGCAAAACCTACACATATAACTGTCCAAAACATCAATACTCTTGATAACATGATAAAAACAACCACTTGGGCTCATGAACAATACTCATAAAACATATATATCTGACTATATCCAATAGTTTCAGGATTCAAATTTTGCTCTTATACAACACATATATTAAAATTAGAATTATAATACATGTCATACATCATAACCCCAAGCCACAATCCGGCTTTCTTCACAAAGCTCAGTCTCTAGGATGATAGTCTCTCAACACACTCCTGTGCACAGCCAAATAATATCCCTCGGCGAAGGAGTGATCTAATGCTCATTAATTGGGGAATCACTCTAAGTGGGCTACTCTCCGCTAAGTGCATATGCAATGTTCCAAAAATAAACACACATTCAAGAAAATGCATGATCCTATAAATGTCCTAAGCGTCATCTCGTACAGAGTCCTCAGCGACTCCCTCACACCACTTCGCTTTGTATAGGTATTATGTTTATTTGTGGACAACCCTCCAATGTATATATATATATATATATATATATATATATATATATATATATATATATATATATATATATATATATATATATATATATATATATACTCTTTCTTTCTCTATATATCAATTGAGCCGTCTCAGAGTAGTTGATATTATTTATGGACTACCCTGGAGTGTATATCAATTGGGCGTCTCCGGCGATTGATATTTTTTAGTATGGACTACCCTCCCAGATAATTGTCATTTTTAGGCAACCCTCGAAACCATTCTTTCCTAGACTATCCTCATGCCTCACTCCTATCATCCTAGGGTGCCCGATTGCATATGGAATGCATATTGTCGATTCCATTACCAGTCTATTACACATCTGAAATATATAATCATGCATATATTCACATAAAAAATTAAATCATACAATCATGTATGTAATTTCGCATTTCATCACATCAAAATTAGCTCACATGCAGGAAATTTATTTTGTGAACACTATTCTCGATGAAACATTTCGATATTCACTTAGTCAGTCGAGCATCGTAACTGACTTGAAGAAGCTCATGAGAAACTCGAAAATATTTTGTATATAAAATTTAAAAGTTTTTCTTTTTAAATTTGATATATTTACTTCAAGGATATCATAAATAATATATCTTTATTTTATTCTTAAACAATCATACATTTTTATTATTTATTTAGTTATAAATATATTTATTTTAAAAATAATTAATTTTCTTTAAAGAAAGATGTAAGAAGAATAGGATATTATTCTAAATTATATTAATAAGTTAGTTTTATAAACGTGTGACGCCCCGATTCCGAGAATTAGTTGACTGCGAATCAACCGGAAATGCACGTGAATGTTGGGTGACCGACGTTTCTCACGAGAAAATCGGGCGAGTCACTCCTTTCCAAGCAGGGGAGCTCTATCCCGGATACAAACTGTCCCAATATCAATCACCCTAAACACAAATATGGATAAAAACGGCCTCTTAGGCCTTCTAATATTCTTCACAATATATATATCCAACTATATCCAATAATAGTTTCACTTGATTCAAATTCTACTCTTATACAACACATATATTAAAATTAGAGAATTCTAATACATGTCATACATCATAAACCAAAGCCACAATACGACTTTTCTTCTAAACTCAGCCACTAGGACGAGCCATCTCCTCGTGCACTCCCTGTACCTGAAAATATGTTCCCTCGACAGGGTGAGCTAATGCTCAGTAGTGGAATCACCCTAAATTGGCTACTCTCCACCTAAGTGCATATGCAATGCTCCAAAATAAACACACATTTAAGCAAATGCATGATCCTACTTGAATGTCCCCATTGATCATCCTCATGCCCGAGTCCTCATGAAGCTCCCTCACACTGCTAAGCCATGTATGAAAACTAGTTTCAAACAAAGTTATTTGTTTTAATTGTAGTCAATAAGCCCAATCTAAGTAATGGACAAATGCTCCGATGTTTTATTTAGTGGACTACCTTAGGATGTATATCAATTGGGCCGACTCCGACGATTGATATTTTATATGGACTACCCTCCGATATATATCAATTGGTAGGCTGGCGGGTGATATTTTACATTGTGATACCCTCCCGAAAGCAGTTCTCTTAAGAAATATTGGAATGAAATATTGCTTATAAATATCATTTGGGCAAGTTGTAGTGCAAATTAGTACACCCCCAAAATAAGACTTTGATAATTAAACTTAAATCTATGTTTTAACAACTCTTGCCTAATACCATCGAACATGTAGATGAGATGGTTGAGGTCCTCTCCTATCTAAACCGAGAGGTCTCAAGTTAGTCTTGGGAATCTGATTGTATTTACGTGATGAGTTTTATCTCTCTTGTGGTCTATCCCGACTCGAATAAAGATTGGACTAGTGTGATATGACTTAGGTGTCTTTCGTGTGTGCACAGACCAGCTCATGACACCTCATGACAAAAAAAAAAAAATAATAATAACTCTTGCCTAATAAATGGGTCTTATTGTTATTTGTTGATTTGGCCACATCGGTTTTGGGTATGGATGGCAATTTTTTTGAATCCGATGCCCGATTCAAATGAAGAAGGATATAGAGAAAAATTTTAGACTCGATTAAATATTTTGATAATTGGGTTTGGAGTTTTTAGATTCGAGGATGGGAAGGAATTATGATGAGTAGTATATCTGCGTCTCGTCCTCATTTCGAACACGCAATTAAATATATAATATATAAATATTATAAATATTTCTTTATTTTAAAAAGCCTTGGAAGTAAAAACAAGCTGATTTAACATTTTTTTAATCTTCTTTTAATTAGTCACAATAATTCTTATTACTATTATCGACAAATAATTTATGTATTTATGATTTTCTAAAATAATAATATTTTGATCTGCATATCTAGTTCAATTGGAAGAGCATTCAAAGTTAAAAAATGAAGAACATCAAGGAGAGGAGGGATCGGTGTCCGTGTTGTGATTTACTCTCTCTCTCTCTCTCTCTCTCTCTCTCTCTCTCTCTCTCTCTTATATATATATATATATATATATATATATATACTATATATATATATATATTTTGAGGAATATAAAACCTAAAATGTGAAGGAAGAAAAGGGGAGAAAGGAAATTTTGTAAGTTTCTTATTATTTATATTTTAAAATTTCATTGAAATATTATATAAATAAATGATAAATTTATGTGTTTTCATTTCTTAAATTTATTAATGATAATAATAGTTTATATTTAATATTAAATTTGTATTAAAAAATAAATTTTAGTTTTGTTATTAAAGCTTCATGTTAAGTTAAAATAATTTTAATAATAAATTAAGACCAATATCAAAAATATTCTCATTACAACTATGGAATTTTAAGTGAATCTTAAATAAAATATTTTACATAAATCATAGAAATAATTTAATTTTTTATCTAAAGTATGAAAATTATGATTCAGCTGAAACAATTTTAATTTTTAATGGATAAATATAAATGCAATTAAGGAATTTCAAATAATCTCTTAAAAACTAATAAATATTATAATGAAATATACTTATCAAAATTACTTCAATATATATATATATATATATATATATATATATATATATATATATATATATATATATATATATATATATTATGGAACAGAAATTTCAATTTACGGAATAAAGAACAAAATAAATAATTTTAATTCTGAAAATTTATGATACAGTTCAAAAATCCGTAATTAATTCTCTAGGTCTCGGATGAGACGGATTGTACCGTTGAAATCGATGCAAAATCTAGTTATGCGCGTAAAATTTCGTAATTTTAGGAGCGGTTAGATCCGCCCGCGTTTTTAGGCGTCGCATTTCGGTGCGTAAATCGGTTTCGATGCGACGAGCGCATATAACAATCTTTCATGTACCATAAGTGGTATAGTAGAAACTAAATGAAAATGGGTAGTAAGTAATCACCCAAAATATCGAATACAGTAAAGAAGGAATTAATTGGATTAATGAGGGCAAACATAATTTTGTGAAGAAGACATAAATCTTCTCCACTTAAGAAAGGCAAAAAACGTGGAGCTCATTTCATTGAGATCTACGGTGGCTCTTTCAGACGAAATGGAGTCTTTTACGAGAGAAGGAGTCTTCTTACCTGCAGAAATATCTGAAAGCGATCGAATGGTGGATTCGGCCGGAGCGAAGGGGAAACGTTCACGCGGGCAGCTGCAGCGTGGATACACGAGTTTGCGAGTTTTGACAACTCGAGAGATGTAGGATTTTCTCCTAATTGTGTTTTATTCCCATTTTTAAGGGGTTTTAGTATTTGATTTGGTTTGAGGCCGTGAGGGAGCCGTTTGATCAGTCCACGAACCTTGGGGCCAGATTGATTTGGTGTGAAACGATATTGAAGCAATTGGCTGTTACGGGCTGTTGGGTGTTTAAATTCGTAAATATTTACTTTAAATCATGTATTGGTATGGGGAAATGGCCAGAGAATGGGTTGTGGAGCGGTCCCGAAACATGGGACCGAAATTGCCAGGAATTCTTTGGAGACTTTAAATTTGTCGTGGCGATCCAGGGTGATGGGTGTGGTTGGAGTTTTTTAATTTATTAGTATTAAATGGTTATTTAGTATGTATTGAGCGGCTTGATAGCGTGGATTTTGAGTTCACTAAGTGAACCATTTGTTTATCGATTTCGGGAATGATGCGAGGGTTTCACTATTCTGAATAATCACTAATATTTTTTCGTGAAAATAGGTGTTTAGCGAGTGATTTAAATTAAATTGCTCGTGTGTGATTCTATTAGCCCATATGAGCTAATTTTGATGTTTGAAATGATAATTACATAACATGTTGTGTGATTTAATTTTTATCTGAGTATATTCATGTTTATGATTGCATGTGATTAGGTATGGATTAGCATACAGCCATTCCATATGCACTTAGAACATCCTAGGATTTTAGGAGTAAGTGCATGAGATGAGTCTAGAGGAAAAATGGTTCGGAGGGTAGACTAAAAATAGTAAATGATCGGAGGGTAGTCCAAACTAAATAATATATCGACCGTCGGATGGCCAGTTGATATTTATTCCTTCGGAGGAGTAGTCACAGACAAATAATATATATATAAATCGTCAGGCTTGTGGGTGATATATATATCGTGTCCGGAGGTTATCATTTATTAAAACTAATATTCTCATACGAGGGCTTAGGCGAGTGTGAGAAGTCGGTGAGTTCGGGATGCGAGTTGGTCGTATGAGCGTTCAAGTGAGATCATGCATTGCGAATGTATGTTTAATTTGGAACATTGCCAACGCATAGGTGATGATAACGCCCATAGGCATTCTCCTGCGAGCTTTATTCACCCGTCGGTGGGACCCCTTTACGGTGCTAGGGACGTCTTGAGAGGCAACTCGTCTGAAAATTTGGCGCTAGCGAGAATGTGGCTTTGTTGATATTCATGTATTAGAATGCTATCATTTTTAATATATGTGTTATATAAGTGAATCATTAACTCTTGCATTATGGATATAGTTGGAATATTATAAGATATAGCCCATTTTGGATATAGTGTGATTAGTGGTTTTGGGCCCGAAGGCCGTTGTAATCGGGTGATTGATGTTGGGGCCCGGAGTTTATGAAGATTTTGTATTTGGTAGAGCTCCGTGAGACTACGCCCGATTTTAAGTGAAAATGTCGAGTCACTGACATTCCGCAGTATTCACGCGGAGTTGTGGGTAGTCAGCGGACCCCGGAGTTTTGGAAATCACATATATATTCTTATTTATTTTAATATATTTTTAAAAATTAGCATATATCCTCGATAGATAATAAAACAAATTATTTCTTTTCCATCACTATTAACTTCTATCAAGCAAAATAATTTTTCAATTCCTTTTCATATAAGCGTGATGAAATAATAGAAATTCAATTTATTTTATTTCCAAATTATATTAATTACATTCTTCTTTTTCCATAATTTGTTTTCAAATACAAAGCGTGAGAAAAAGAATATGCTAATAATATTTTCATAAATAAACATTTTATATTTTAGAAAAATAGACTCCAAAGATGTTGAAATGAAGGTATCGATTTTGCAGATAAAATTAGGTAATGTTATGGGACATAAATTTAAGTAATTTTGAGGTATATTTAATTAATTTAAAGTTTGATATATTATTAAATCTGATGAATAAAAATGTATTTTAGTGTTTATTTCTAAATAATGAAAAAATCTAGAATCGAAAAAAGAGAAATCAACTTAATGAAAAAAGCCATCCATAACTGTATCAACATTTCTTAATTTCTCAATTTCATAGTCTGTTGGAAACAATGCCTGATTAGTAAGTAAAACAACATTTCGGCATTGTTAGTGGTGGGAGTGGAAGCATTCTGCGATTCTCGGCATTGTGGTGAAGTTATTTGGAGACACTTTGATTTGAAGCATTGGAACTGAAGTTGGCTTTGGGAAGTAAACATAGAGAAACTTAAAAGTAACTAATCCATTGTTTTGATTAAGCGTTATTGGAAGGTGACCCCGAGGAGAACATGCACGATGTTGATGTTAATTCAAACAATTGATGTTGTTATCAGCTTAGGATGGTCTGGTGTAGGAGAATGAATGATAGAGTTCTTCATGGCATAATCTGCATTTTTAACACTAGGCACAACATCCTTACTAATTCGGGACAAATTTGTATCCCATTTTCCATCATTTTTTGAAAATTTGGGTTAGTTCACTTGACATATGTGGCTTCTCTATCAAAGAAAATGAGTTCTAATTAGTAAGTAAAACACTATTTCAGCATTGGTGGTGGGAGTGGAAGCATTTGCCGCAGTTGCAGCATTGACGGTGAAGTTGTTGGAGACACTTTGATTTGAAGCATTGGGCCGGAAGTTGACTTTGGGAAGTAAACATAGAGAAACTTGGAAGTAACTAATCCATTGTTTTGATTAAGCGTTGTTGGAAGGTGACCGAGGAGAACATGCGATGTTGATGTGAGAGTGAAACAATTGATGTTGTTAGCATGGCAGGATGGTCTGGTGTAGGAGAATGAATAATGAGTTCTTCATGGCATGTCTGCATTTTTAACACTAGGCCTGACATCATACTAATTCGAGACAGCTGTATCCCATTTTCCATCATTTTGAGAATTTAGGATTGGATTCACTTGACATATGTGGCTTCTCTATATCGGAGAAAATGAGGTTCTAAGTTTGAGGAACTCATTGCGATGAAGCCACATATCATTGAGTGGTCAATCTGAAATTACAAAAGCGGCGATGTCAGTGCTGGAACAATCACAGGCAGCTCAGGATGTTGTGCTTGGTGAAATGCGATTATACCATGAACTCTGTCATTCTGCTCTACGCAGAATCGTCTGAAGTTGATGCTAACAACATCAGTGTTTCAGCCTCAGCTATCAGCATCAGGCATGTTACAGATTGAGCGCCAGACTCTCATTTACTTCCCCAGTCAGCTGCCGGATCAATGCTTCAAATGAGTATCTCCAACAGCTTCACCATCGATCTTTGGCTATGACGCAATCTTTCGCTCACCACCATCTTTGAAATAGTGTTTTTGCTACTAGCTAATGCATTATTTCAGCCAGGACTGCAGAGTGAGAGGTGGAGATGGCTGATAGAGTTATGGATAGCTTTCACATAAATTGTTCTCTTTTTTAATTCTATTTTTATTGAAATAAACACTAAAATATTTTATTAAATACCATATTTAATAATATATCAAACTTCGATTATTAAATACCTCAAAATTACTTAAATTTATGTCCCATAACATACCTAATTTTAACTCGTCAAATCGACTATCATTTCGAAAACATCTTTAGAGTCTGTTACCTGGAGTATAAAATGTTTTATTTATGAAAATATTATTAGCCTGACCTTTTTCTTGCGCTGCTGCAACGCTATGGAAAAAGAGAAGGAAGCTATCAATTAATATAATTTGAAATAAAGAATAAAACAGACTCTATTATTCATCATTGATATGAAAAAGGAGTAAATAAATTGTTTGTGATAATTAATGAATGCTGAAAAAGAATAATTTGTTTTATTATCTATCGAGAGACTATATGCGAATTTTAAAAAATATATTAAAATAAAAGAACTATTTATATATATATATATTGAAGTAATTTTTGATAAGTATATTTCATTATAATATTTATTAGTTTTTAAAGAAGTTATTTGAAATTTCCTTGAGTGTATTTATATTTATCCATTAAAAGAATTAAAATTGTTTCTATTGAATCATAATTTTCCTTACTTTAGATAAAAAATTAAATTATTTCTATGATTTATGTAAAATATTTTATTTAAGATTCAATTTTAAATTCCATATTTGTAATGAGAATATTTTGATATTGGTCTTAATTTATTATTAAAAATTATATTAACTTAACATGAAGCTTTAATAACAAACCAAAAATTTATTTTTAATAATAAATTTAATATTAAAATATAAACTATTATTATCATTAATAAAAGCAGAAATAGAAAAACACATAAATTTATCATTTTATTTATATAATATTTCAGTAAATTTTAAAATATAAATAATAAGAAACTACAAAAATTTCTCTCCCTTTTCCCCCTTTTTTTTTCTTCCTCTTTGCCTCACATTTTAAGGTTTTTTATATTTCCCTCAAGCATATATATATATATATATATATAGAGAGAGAGAGAGAGAGAGAGAGAGAGAGAGAGAGTAAGCTGTCATCCGTAGGACAGCAGTCCCTCCTCTCCTTGATGTTCTTCATTTTTTAAACTTTGAATGCTCTTGTGGTGGAACTAGATATATAGTGAAAAACATATTGTATTTATTTTAGAAAATCATAAATATTACAAATTATTTGTCGTATAATATTAATAAAATTATTGTGATCAATTAAAAAGAAGATTAAAAAAATGTTAAATTCCAGTTTGTTTTACTTCCAAGGCTTTTTTTAAAATAAATAAATATTTATAATATTTATATATTATATATTTAATCGGCATTAAAGTCGAGGGATGAGGCAGGTAGGATATACTACTCATCATACCTTTCCCGTCCCTCGAATCTAAAACTCAAACGATTATCAAAATATTTAATCGAGTCTAAATTTTCTCTATATCCTCCTTCATTCGAATCGGGCAGCCAGTTCAAAAAATTGCCATCCCTTACTACAAAACCGTGTAGCCAAATCAACAAATAACAATAAGACCCATTTATTAGGCAAAGTTATTATTATTATTTTTTTTTGTCATGAGGTGTCTTGAGCGCGTGCGTACTTTGAAAGACACCTTTAAATCATATCCTCAAACTAATTATTAATTAAGGGATAGACCCTGAGGAGATAAAACTCTATCCGCATTAACCTGATTGTATTCCCCAGAGACTCGAACTTGAGACCTCACGGTTTAGATAGGAGAGACCCTGACCATCTAGTCTACATGTTCGATGGTATTAGGCTCAAAAGTTGTTAAACAACATTGATTTTAAGTTTAATTATCAAAGTCTTATTTTGAAATTGTACTAATTTGCACTACAACTTGCCTAAATGATATTTATAAGCAATATTTTCATTCCGATTCCCCAGCGACAAAAATAAAAACAAGGTGAAATTGATTTCCTTCCCTCGGTAAATGTCATAATGTAATAAAGAAAAGGAAAGAGATTTGATTCATCAAAAAAGGTTAAATGATAAAACAAAAATTCAAAAAAAAAAAAAAAAGAGAAATTTTCAGTTTTTACCGATTCTCGACTTGATGCATTGCTAAATAATTGGTGTTTTAGAAATTGGATCGAATCGGTCAATCGGATCGAACCATCGATAAATGATCTTTTCGATCTGATTTAATTCGATTCGATCCACAATTCTACCATTGGTTTGGTTCTTAAACCTTAGACGAATGAATTTTTTAGTCTAATCACTATAATTTTTTAAACATTGATTGAAATAAAAATAAGAAAATTTAAAAACTTCCCCCATTTCGAGAGTTAGTGTGAGCTTAGGTATTTGATTTTGACTTTTTAGCTTTTATCATGTTTGTTTTTAAAATTTTTTACTTGACTTATTACTGAAATTTTAAAACTATTTATTCAATTAAAAAAGCCAAAATATTTGATTTTGACTTTTTATTAATGCTTTTTTAATATTTTTCTATTAGAAAGAACTATATAATATAATATATAAAATGTGTGCTACTTTCATGCTAATTAAATAAACAATAAATATATTTTTTAAAATTTATTATTTCAAATTTTGGATAAAAATTTAAAGTTGATTTTAGAAAAAAACAAGTAAAAAAAAAAAAAAAAAGACAAGCTGACACCTTAGACCCTTGCTAAAACATACTAATGTTTATAGCACTACAGTTCAGCTCCATTAAATCCCCCAGTAAAATCTGATTCAAGAAAATCAAGAAGCACAATGACCTTCTCTAGCACAGAAATGGCACAAAAATTTTATGCAGCACAATTAACCATAGAGTACGAGTAGGGGTGTAATCGAGTTGAGTCGATACAAAGCCAACTCGAACTTCGATTTGATTAAAAACTCAGCTAATTTCGGCTTCGAGTGGAATCAAGCTTTTTTTTTTTTGTCAAATGTTCGAGAAACTCAACTCTTAAAATAGACAAGCTACTCGAACTTCATTAAAGCTTGAATTAATTAAAAATTAATAAATAATTATATTGAAATCGAATCGATTAAAACTCGAAACTTCCGAACTAGTTGAACTTTTTTTAGATATTAGAAACTTGACTCGAGAAATAGTCGAACTACTCGAACACAACTCGATAAAACTTCAGTAATTAAAAATTAATAAATAGTATATTCAAACTACGACTTGATTCGATTAATAAAATAATAAAACTTGATTAAGCTACATGAGCAGCTCGGCCGTATATTTATGATACTCGAACTTCGACTCAACATACTACTCGAACTACTTGATTTAGACTCTATAAAGCTCCGATTGAAATTATTTTCGTCTCGAGATTCGACTTGATTGAGTAAAATGGTAAAACTCAATTAAGCTCGCGGCGGCAGGTTGGAGTGTGTGATACTTGAACTTGAATCGACGGGGCTACACAAGAGAGAGCTACGAGGCTTCGGCTGCATCGGCTCCGATTCGAATTTGAGTATTCTATGAGTGAAGCTGAATATCATGAATAAGCTTGACTCTGTTTACCTCTAAATACGAGCCACAAACACACAAACAAGAAGACATGGGATTTGCAGGGCTTGAACTATCACTCAAGTTCGACTCAATTAATAAAATAGTAAAGCTGCAGATTAAGTATTATGAGTCGAGCTTGAATAGATCATGACTAAGCTTGACTCGTTTACAGCCACAAGTAGGAGATAGAAACACCTGGCTTGAGAAAGACGGCATGGGATTTGCGGGCTTAACTATCCCGACATGAAATTCTCAATGATAGTCCCATGAGACTAATGAAGCGTATAAAGTTGAATGGAAAACCAATGCAATCTATCTATCATTATTTGTAGAGTGATACATTTCAATGCAATTTATTTTACGATCGAAACGCCCGTGTTTTGTTTAGGAAATCAATTTATTTAGTAATCCACATACCGAAACAAACTCTTGCATTTTCTGACAATTGCTCTGAAATGCTTGTCATTGATTAAAAGCGGGAAAGTAGGGAAAAATTATGGGCATTTCTTGCGAGGTTTGTTCCTCCTAGAAGATGAAGACGGCGAAAGATCGAAAACAAAATGAATGACTAATCGAGCATGCACCTTAGGGTGAAATGGCCCTTGGCAGTGAAATTTTGGCGATCGGATTCATTCGTAGAAGTCTGCCCGATGCGAGCCCAGCGTTCGATTTCTTATCGGTTTCTTCCCACCATTCCTTCTGCGAAGCAGTTTTTTTGGGTTGTACAGTCAAACAAATCGACTATACGATTAGACCACACAAACATTTTGGCTTCCTTTGGAACCGGAAAGTACTAGGGAAAGAAAAAAAAAGCGAAAAATGAAGTTTTTTTATGTTTTGGTGCACTCACGATGGAAAATATTAAAAGAAAATCAAATATAATCAAATTTTACATATTTTTAATTTCTCGGTCATCATATAATGAAAACAAATAAAATGAGTTTGAATAAACATATAAAATTAATTTGTAAGTTTAAATATATTTTCTTGTGTTTAGAACTTCGAGAAAATACTAGAAAGAGGAAAAAAAATTACTAAAGAAAATGTTTCTCATATTTTATAGTTCACCTATGAAAAATATAAAAAAAATCGAAATATAATAAATTTTCTCAAAATTTTACATATTTTGAGTTTGAATAAACATATAAGTTAATATTTTAAGTTTAAACTTATATTTTATTTTCCTCCAAATTTTCTTTCCTTTCACTTTTCCTCTCTATTTTCTTTTTTTAGTACTTTTCGGGTTCCAAACCGAGCCTTTGGAATCCAAAAAGTACTAAGGAAAGGAAAAAAAATAACTAAGGAAAATATTTATCATGTTTAGTTGCACCAGTGGAATATAAAATAAAATCAAATATAATCAAAATTTCTCAAAAATTTTACATATTTTTAAAATTTTTAGTCCTTATTTAATAAAATTAAACAAATAAAATGAGTTTGAATAAACATATAGAATTATATTTTAAGTTTAAACCTATATTTTATTTTTCTCAATTTCTTTCCTTCCCTTTCCTCTCTATTTTCCTTTATATTTTCTTTCTTTAGTACTTTCCAAGTTTCAAATGAAGCCTTTAAGTTTCAAATAAAAACTTAAGGAAAATCACCAAACTCACATGAATAACTTGCCATAAATAAAGCATGCATACATATGCAAGCAAGGATCTGACAAGCCAATGATACTTGAGAGCCATGTCAAAACATGACCTTTGAAGAAATACGGGCAATTAAAAAATAAATGTGAGCAAAATTGTTTAACCATTTCCTGATAGAAAATAAGAAATTTTGTTAAGAATAAAAAAGCTTCGACATAGGAAAAGGAGAAAATATCTTTCCTTAGAACCAAAGCCTTAGTTCAAAACACTTAACAATCTTGCGAAATTTGTGAAGTTGTACTTCATCTTACGCTAAGGGCTAAATAACGAGAGGAGTTATAACAAATGAAAAACTGAACAATTGATCAGACAATATTAATAGGAATTTCTTGTTTTCCATGTTTAAAAAGATGGGCTTTGGGGAGAGATGGATTAAATGGGTAGAGTAGTTTTCTGTTATAATGAATGGATCTCCATCCGGTTTTTTTTAAAGTCCAAAAAGGTTTAAGATAAGGAGATCTCCTCTCTCCTTATTTATTTGTGTGAATTATGATGGAAGTTTTTAGTTGCCTCTTGAGTGGCGAAGAAGTGGTGGCTACTTGTCTAGGTGGCAGGTAAGAGGCAAGGGTGGTGTTGGATTTCAGATACTTATTTATTATATGTTGATGATAATATGGTGTTTTGTAAGGGGTTGTAAAACTAGATGACTTTTCTAGTTGGGGTGTTAGGTGGGCAATATCCATTCCCATTACTTGGGGCTTCTTTCAAATTTGTGGCAGTTTGGGAATAGGTCGAAGAGAAAGCTAGCCATAAAGAAAAGATAGTATTTACCCATCTACTTAATATAGCTCTTTTGAATGCCAAGATAAGTCACGATAAACTTTAGAAGATTTTAAAGGGATTTTTGTAGAATAGGTAGGCTCTTGTGTAGATACCACACCTTGTAAAGATGGAAAATGGTTTGTTTGGAGGGAAAAAGGAGAATTGAGTGTGAGTGTCTCTTTATGATGAACAAAGCCTTTTGTGCAAGTGGAGTTAGCGTGTGCCGATAAAGCGGGAGGCCCCTGAGAAGCAAGTCATTAGTCAAAGTACGAAGAAGATGATGGGGGATAGGCGCTCACATGGGAGTAATTGAAAGGTATGTTATGGGATTCTAGACTTTCTCCAATAAACTCTCTCTCTCTTGCTCTCTTTCTCTCTCACAGTACGAAGAAGATGATGGGGGATGGCACTCCTACGAGGTGAGTGAAAGGTATGGTATGGGATTCTAGACTCTCTTTCTCTCTCCCCTTTCTCTCTTAGTAAGAGATGGTGGGATAACTCATGGGGTGATGTGAAAGGTATGGCCTGAGTTCTAGACTTTCTCTCTCTCTCTATATATATATATACACACCCTTTACCTATCAAAAAATAAAATAAAAATGTTGAATTTCCTCCTCCTAACTCCTAACTTCAGAAAAAACCTCTATGATTGGAGGAAGAGGTTGTCGACGATTATTCTCCTCCTCTTCATCAAATTCAATATTAAGATGAAGAATTTATCTAGATCCTACGCTATAGCCTTTTGGACCATTGGAAATACTTGGTGATGGTGTCACCTCCCCAACATATCTCACCAAGTTGCAGTAGAAATTCATAAACATGAGATTCTTTGATATTAGAGTCGTCTACTTGTGTTTAAAAGTTCATTTTGCAATTGGATAGAAATTGGAACTTATTATTTATGAAGCAATAGATTTTTCAATAAAATCAAAAAACAAAAAGTTGTGTCCCACATGGAACAAAGACAAAGTTTTTTGAGTTTATATCTTAAAACCCATTTATAGACTTATGCATGGATTGAGAAGGGGAGGCTTAGCGCACGAAATGGGCGGCTTGGGTTCGGTGCAAATCGATGGATTTGTTCTCCTATGCGTGAATAAACTCGAAACAAATTTGATTTTGCTCCAAACAATTTTGTTTATGTAAGCTTACATAAAACCCTTAGTTTTTGAGTATTTAAAATCAAAACAGTCCAAAGTCATAAGCGCGGTAAAAATACAAAGCGAGTGTGATTTTGAATTCAAATTCCTAATAACTAAATGTGCATTTAATCCATAACGATTTTAATTATTACAATCAATTTTTTCATTTAATTCGTAACGTTTATAATAGTGTACAATTAATTTTGCATTTAATTAAATAATTTCAAATTAATTCTTATTCTTGGCAATATGAATTTTACCTATAAATTCAAATGAGTTCTAAGTTTGATATATTTTTTAAACTCCTTTCTTCTGCTGCAACTTTAGATACAAGTTTCTCACTCTTGTTGTTCCTATTCAGGAAGCATCTTCTATAGAAGAACTATTGCTCACAGGGATCACTAACATCATATTTTTCTCTCTACAGTACCGAGTTCTCCTCCGCACTATTCACGATCCGGACCTCTCGATTCCTAAAAATTTGACCCAGTCCCTAGGAAATAAATTCCTAAGGACCAGGGAACAAAAAATCGGATTTTTTGGCTGATTTATCGCCGAAAAATCGATTTTCGGGCGGCTTCGAAAAAATATGCACTGGAAATAATCGGAAGAAAAAAAATCGGGGAGCTCTACCTAAATACAAAACCTGCATATAAACTGTCCCAAACATGATATAACAATAACATATAGGTAAAACAACCACTTGGGTATAGACAATACTCATAAACATATATATCCAACTATATCTAATAGTTTCAAAGTTCAAATTTTGCTCTTATAACACATATATTAAAATTAGAGAATTCTAATACATGTCATACATCATAACCCCAGCCCACTAATCAAAGCTTTCTTCTAAAGCAATCTCTGGATAGGCCGTCTCCTACGCACACTCCTGTACTGTAAAATAATATCCCTCGACAGGATGAGCTAATGCTCAGTGATGGGAGATCACCCTAAAGTGGGCTCTCTCCCACCTAAGTGCATATGAAATGTTCAAAATAAACACACATTCGAAAATGCATGATCTAGCAAATATCTAATGATCATCTCGTGCAGAGTCTCTGACTCCTCACTGTACTAAGGTTTGTATGAGAATTATTATGTTTATTTGTGGACAACCCTCCGATGTATATCAATTGGGCCGTCTCCGATGATTGATATTATTTATGGACTACCCTCCGATGTATATCAATTGGGCCGTCTCCGACGATTGATATTTTTAGTATGGACTACCCTTCGATAATTATCATTTTTAGACAACCCTCCGAAACCATTCTTTCTAGACTATCCTCATGCACTCACTCCTATCATCCTAGGAATTGCCCAGTGCATATGAAATGCATAAATGTCAATTCCATTACGGAGTCTATTACACATGCAAATATATAATCATGCATATATTCACATAAAAAATTAAATCACACAATCATGTTATATCAATTTGCATTTCATCACATCGAAATTAGCTCACATCTTGAAATTTATTTTGTGAACACTATTCTCAGTGAGCCACGATAAAATGTGCGAGTCGAGTCGGTCGAAGCAACTACGTAACTCGACTTGAAAGCTCGCGAAAGAAACTTCGAGAAATATTTTGTATATAAAATTTTAAAGTTTTCTTTTTAAATTTGATATATTTACCCAGGATATCATAAATAATATATCTTTATTTTTATTCTTAAACAATCATACATTTTATTATTTATTTAGTTATAAATATATTTATTTTAAAAATAATTAATTTTCTTTAAAGAAAAGATGTAAGAGAATAGGATATTATTATATAAATTATATTAATAAGTTATTATTATAAACGTGTGACGCCCCAAATCCCGGGGGTCCGTTGACTACCCGTCAACCCGCAGAAATACTCATGAATGTTGGGTGACCCGACATTTCTCACGAGAAAATCGAAGTGAGTCTCCTTTCAACGAGGAGCTCTATCAGAGATACAAACTGTCGATATCAATCACCTGATACAAATATGGATAAAAACGGCCTCTTAGGCCCATACTACAATATTCTTCACAATATATATATCCAACTATATCCAATAGTTTATTGATTCAAATTCTACTCTTATCTGTGCGTATAATAAAATTAGAATTCTAATACATGTCATACATCATAAACCAAAGCCACAATCCGGCTTTTCTTCTAAGCTTCTGACCACTGGACCAGGCCATCTCCTCGTGCACTCCACATGCACGAAAATATGTTCCCTCGTGAGGGTGACTAATGCTCGATAGTGGAATCCACTTTCGACCGACTACTCTCCACTAAGTGCATGTCTGATGCTTCAAAATAAACACACATTCAAGCAAATGCATGATCCTACTTGGTGTCTAAGTGATATCAATCTCATACCTAGAGTCTCACCGACTCCCTCACTGCCTAAGCCATGTATGAGAAAACTAGTTTCAAACAAGTTATTTGTTTTAATCGTAGTCAACCCCTCCGTCTAGTAGTGGGCCAGTCTCAGTGTTTTATTTGTGGAGCTACCCTCCGATGTATATCAATTGGGCCATTTCAGGCCATTGATATTTTATATGGACTACCCTCGATATTATCGATTGAAGCAGAACTCAGACGATTGATATTTTACATTCAGTAGTCTACCCTCAGCTTGATTCTCTTAAAATATTGGAATGAAATATTGCTTATAAATATCATTTCGGCAAGTTATGCGATTTAATTAATTACACCCCAAAATAAGACTTTGATAATTAAACTTAAAATCTATGTTTTAACAACTCTTGCACTTCATACCATGCGAACATATAGATGGGAGATGGTTGGGGTCTCTCCTATCTAAACCTTGAGAGTCTCAAATTCGATCTTGGGAATACAATTGGTGTTACGTGATGAAGTTTTATCTCCCTTGTGGTCCATCCCGACTCGAATAAAATTGAATTTAGTGTGATATGACTTAAAGGTGTCTTTCGTGTGTGCACAGACCCGCTCAAGACACCTCATGACAAAAAAATAATAATAACTCTTGCCTAATAAATGGGTCTTATTGTTATTTGTTGATTTGGCCACATCGGTTTTGGTATGGATGGCGAGTTTTTTGAATCCGTTGGAATTCGAATGAAGGAGGATATAGAGAAAAATTTTAGACTCGATTAAATATTTTGATAATTGGGTTTGGAGTTTTTAGATTCGAGGATGGGGAAGGGTATGATCGATGTATATCCACGTCTCATCCTCGACTCGAACCATACTGATTAAATATATAATATATAAATATTATAAATATTTATTTATTTTTAAAAAGCACCTGGATAAAACAAACTGGAATTTAACATTTTTTTAATCTTCTTTTAATTGATCACAATAATTCTTATTACTATTACTCGACAAATAATTTGCCAATATTTATGATTTTCTAAAATAATAATATTTTTAAGTCTACATATACAGTTCAATTGGAGAGAGCATTCAAGTTTAAAAATGAAGAACATCAAGGAGAGGAGGGATCGAGTGTCAGATGATGACGATTCTCTCTCTCTCTCTCTCTCTCTCTCTCTCTCTCTCTTCTCTCTCTCTCTCTCTCTCTCTCTACTTGTCTCTATATATATATATATATATATATATATATATTTAGGGAATATAAAAACCTAAAATGTGAAGAGGAAGAAAAAGAGAGGGAAAAGGAGAGAAATTTTCTATAAGTTTCTTATTATTTATATTTTAAAATTTCATTTGAAATATTATATAAATAAATGATAAATTTATGTGTTTTTCATTTCTTAAGCTTATTAATGATAATAGTTTATATTTAATATTAAATTTATTATTAAAAATAAATTTTAGTTTGTTATTAAACTTCATGTTAAAGTTAAAAATAGTTTTAATAATAAATTAAGACCAATATCAAAATAATTATAATTACAACCTGTAAAATTTTAAAAATTGAATCTTAAATAAAATATTTTACATAAATCATAAGAAATAATTTAATTTTTTTATCTAAAAAAGTATGAAAATTATGATTGATAGAGCTTAATTTTATTTTTTAATGGATAAATATAAATGCAATTAAGGAATTTGAATAATCTCTTAAAACTAATAAATATTATAATGTAAAATATACTTATCAAAATTACTTCAATATATATATATATATATATATTCTTATTTATTTTAATATATTTTTTTTAAAAATCATATATCCTCGATAGATAATAAAACTAATTATTTCTTTTCCATCACTGTAACTTGCTATCAAGCAAAATGAATTTTTTTATTTCAATTTCCTTTTCATACAAGCGTGATGAAATAATAGAAATTCAATTTATTTTATTTCAAATTATATTAATTACATTCTTCTTCTTTTTTCCATAATTTGTTTTCAAATACAAAGGCAAGAAAAAGAATATGTGTAAGACCCGAGAAATTCCAATTTCTGGAATAATGGCAAAATCGTAATTTTGATTCTGAGAATTTAATTATGGTTAAAGTCGTAATTAATTCTCTAGACCTCGGATAATGAAGCGGATTATGCCGTTGGAATCGTCTCGCAAAATCTAGTCGTACGTAAAATTTACGTAATTTTAAGGAGCAGTGTCGAGGTCGGCCGTTTCGGGCATCGCGTTTAGTCTTAAGTAAATCGGTTTTCGATGTGAAAGCCACATATAAACATGTACTCATGTACCATAAAGTGGTATGAGTAGAGAAATGATGAAAATGGATGGTAGGAGTAGTCACAGAATATCAAATCTAGTAAAGAAGGAATTAATTGGATTAAATGAAATGAGCATAATTTGGGGAAAGGAGACATCATCTTCTTCACTTAAACAAAGGCAAAAACGTGGGAGAGCTAATTTGGAATGCAGTGGCTGGCAGCAAACGAAATGAGGGTTTAGAGTGAGAGGTCCTCCTTCTCTCTTCAAGATCCCGACGATCGGGCCGTTAGTTTCGACGGGCAAGAGGGAAACGTTCACGCGGACGAGCTACGGCGTGGACCCCGAATTCGAGTTTTTGACAACTCCAAGAGGTAGGATTTCTCCTGTGCGTTTTATTCCCGTTTAAGGGGTTTTGATGTTTGGTTGGTTTGAGGCGTAGTAGTTTGGTCAGATCCCAAAGCAGGACCGGGTGTGGAAATTTTGGGATCCCTTAGTGTAGTGACTGCGGAAAATCAGTGGGCTGTTTGGGTGTTTTTATTTCCACCAAAATTACTTTAAGCCATGCTTGAAGTGAATAAATCTTGGGAATGGGTTGTTGATCGGTCCCCAAAACATAGGACCGGAGTGTGAAATATTTTAGACTTTTGGACCGATCGTGACGGTGGAGTGTAATTTGTTTGGGAGCTTTGTATCATAATTTGTCAATAAATTATGCTTTGAGTGGTTATAAGATAGGAATGGGTGAAATTCGGTTCCAAAGGTGGGCAGGGTTGGGTATGTGAATTTGCCGTGGACAGCCTTCTTGGAGATGGATTTGGTAAAACAGTCCAGGGTTATAGTAGATGTAAATGTCCATGTGTTTTGGTATGGATTGGGCGGGAATGGCCATGGATTGCCGGGTTCACAAGGTGAGCCAGTTGATTTGTGATTTTGGGAATATTAACCGAGGTTTTCCTTTATTCGAGAATAGTGTTCCTAAGAATATATTTTAGAGTGAAATTATGTGTTTGGTTAAAGTAATTCGAATTGAATTGCTTTGTGTTTGAACATTAGCGAGAAGGCTAATTTTGATGTAACTGAAATGATAATTACACTGTATGTTATGTGATTTAATTTTTTTATGCGAGTATATTCATGTTTTATATATTTGCATGTGATTAAGGCGAATTGGGCTGGCATACATGCATTCATATGCAGCTGGAACATCCCTAGGAATATAGGAGTTAGTCGTGAGATGATCTAGAAACAAAGGTTCGGAGGGTAGTCTAAAATCATCAATTATCGGATAGTCAAACTAAATAATAATATATCAACCGTCGGAGCGCCGGTTGATATTTATTCCTTCGGAGGAGTAGTCCACAAACTAAATAATATACTCGACCGTGGGCTTGATTGATATTTATTCATCGGAGTAGTCCACAAACAGGTAATATATATCAATCGTCGAATGATTGATATATATTCATCGGAGGTGCCCACTAATAAAATGAATTCTCATCTCTGAGAGGCTTAGGCGTGAGTGTAGGAAATCGATGAGGACCTCAGGATACAGAGTTAGTCATGTGAACGTTAGTAGGATCATGCATTTGCTTGAATGTGTGTTTAGAATGGAACATTGCTTTGCACTTGGGTGGTGGGGCGGCCCACGAGCAGGGGCGATTCTCCTCTTGGCTTTAGCTCACCCGTCGTGGATCCTCTTTTCTGGTACATGGAGCGTGCGAGGGGACGGCTCGTCCTAGAGAGTGAGCACTACAAGAAGCGGAATGTGGCTTTGTTGATGTTTACATGTATTAGACCTCCTTAAGTTTAATATATGTATTGTATAAAGTAGTTTATTAACTCTTGAAACTATTGGATATAGTTTGGATATGCATATTAGTCTTATTTTATGGGCGAGTGGCCATATTGGATATTTATTGCATATATTGGGCATTTTGGGACGGTATTTGCGGTGTGTGTTTGGGTAGAGCTCCTGTCTCAAGGAGACTCTGCAGATTTTCTAAAGTGGCATCGGGTGGCAGGAAGGCGTCGACTTGTATTCCGCGGGTTGTGGGTAGTCAGCGGACCCAATTTTGGGCGTCACAATATACTAATAATATTTTCATAAATAAACATTTTATATTTAGAAAAATAGACTACAAAGATGTTGAGAATGAAGGTATCGATTTAGCGGATAAAATTAGGTAATGTTATAGGACATAGAATTTAAAAATAATTTGGTATAGATAATTAATTTAAAGTTTGATATATTATTAAATACGGATGAATAAAAATGTATTTTAGTGTTTATTTCTAAATAATGAAATCTAGAATCGAAAAAGAAATCAACAATGAAAAACCATCCATAAGCTATTATCAACATTTCTTAATTTCTCAATTTCATGAAATCACATTGGAAACAATGCACAGTTAGTAAGTAAAACACTATTTCAGCATTGGTGGTGGGAGTGGGGCTTGTTGCATGATTACGGCGTTGTGGTGAAGTTGTTGGAACACTTTGATTTTGAAGCATTGGAACTAGAGAAGTTGACTTGGGAAGTAAACATAGAAACTTGAAGTAACTAATCCATTGTTTTGATTAAGCGTTGTTGGAAGGTGACCCGAAGGGAGAACATGCACGATGTTGATGTTGAGATTTGAAACAATTGATGTTATTAGCATCAACCCGGCTTAGGGAAGTAAACATAGAGAAACTTGGAAGTAACTAATCCATTGTTTTGATTAGCGTTGTTGGAAGCGACCGAAGGAGAACATGCACGATGTTGATGTGAGGCTAGAGCAATTGATGTTATTAGCATCCAACTTGACTTAGGAAATAAACATAGAGAAACTTGAAGTAACTAATCCATTGTTTTGATTAGCGTTGTTGGAAGGTGACCCAAAGGAGAACATGCCTGATGTTGATGTTGAGGCTGAAACAATTGATGTTGTTAGCATCAACTTGGGATGATTCTGGTGTAGGAGAATGAATGACAGAGTTCTTCATGGCATAATCTGCATTTTTAACACTAGGCACAACATCCTTACTAATTCCAGGACAACTGTTATCCCCATTTTCCATCAGCGTTTTTGAAAATTTAGGATTGGATTCACCCAACATATGTGGCTTCTCTGTCGGAAGAATGAGTTCTAGTTTGAGGGCTCATTTTCTTTGATGAAGCCACATATTAGGTGAATCAATCTAAATTTTCAAAAAGCAGTGATGAAATGAGGATAGCATTATCTGGGGTAGCTGGGATATTGTGCTAGTATTAAAAATGGTGGCAGCTCTGTCGTATTCTCCTACACCCGAAGTCATCCCAGTTATTTAACAGCATCGGTATTTCAACGACATCGGTATATTCTCCACGGAATACTCCTTCAACGTAATCAAACAATGAATTAGTACTTCAATTTCTCTCTTTATTCCCGAGAATCCTTCTACCGATTCAATGCTTCAAATCAAATTATGTCTCCATGACTTCTGCCATAATCTTTTTTGGCTTCATGGCAAATGCTTCCACTCCCTTTACCAATGCTGAAATAGTGTTTTACTTACACTAGCGTACATTGTTTTCCAGCAGACTATAGAAATTTGAGAGGGTAAGAAATGTTGATAGAGATTATGGATGGCTTTCATTGGTGATTTCTCTTTTCATTCTAGGCCCTAGTGTTTAAACAAACGCTAAAATACATTCATCATCTTTGTATATCAAACTTTCAAGTGGTAAATATACCTCACAAAAATTGCTTAAGTTATGTCGTAACGTACCTAATACCTTGAATCATTACAGCTCATTTCAACATCTTTATGACCCTAAATATAAAATATTTAAGCTATAATATTAATAACCTATTCTTTCTTGCCTTTGTATTTGAAACAAAATATGGAAAAGAAGAAAGAATGTAGTGTATAATTTGAAAATAAAATAGAGGTGAATTTCTATTATTTCATCACGTTTGGTATGAAAAGGAATTGAAATAAAATTATTTTTGCTTGATAGTTAATAGTCTTTGAAAGAAATAATTTGTTTTATTATCTATCGAGGATATATGCAGATTTTTAAAAAATATATTAAAATAAATAAATAAATAAATATATATATATATATATATATATATATATATATATATATATATATATATTGATAATTTTGATAAGTATATTTCATTATAATATTTATTAGTTTTTAAGAGATTATTTGAAATTCCCTTAATTATGTTATATTTATCCATTAAAAATTAAAATTGTTTCTATTGAATCATAATTTTCATACTTCAGATAAAAAATTAAATTATTTCTATGATTTATGTAAAATATTTTATTTAAGATTCAATTTTAAAAATTCCATAGTTATAATGAGAATATTTTGATATTGGTCTTAATTTATTATTAAAATTATATTAACTTAACATGAAACTTTAATAACAAACCAAAATTTATTTTTAATAATAAATTTAATATTAAATAAACTATTATTATCATTAATAAGCTTAGAAATAGAAAAACATAAATTTATCATTTATTTATATAATATTTCAATGAAATTTTAAAATATAAATAATAGAAACTTACAAAAATTTCTCTCCCTTTTCCCCCCTTTTTTCTTCCTCTTTCATTTAGGGTTTTTTATATTCCCTCAAAATATATATATATATATATATATATATATATATATATATATATAGAGAGAGAGAGAGAGAGAGAGAGAGAGAGAGAGAGAGAGAGAGAGAGAGAGAGAGAGTAAGCTTGTCATCATCGGGACAGTCCCTCCCTCTCATGATGTTCTTCATTTTTAAACTTTTGAATGCTCTTCAATTGAACTAGATATATGGCGAAAAATATTATTATTTTAGAAAATCATAAATATTACAAATTATTTGTCGTATAATAGTAATAAGAATTATTGTGATCAATTAAAAGAAGATTAAAAAATGTTAAATTCCAGTTTGTTTTTACTTCCAAGGCTTTTAAATAAATAAATATTTATAATATTTATATGTATATATTTAATCGCGTGTTAAAATTAGGATGGGGCGGGTAGGATATACTACTCATCATACCTTTCCATCCTCGAATCTAAAAACTCAAACGATTATCAAAATATTTAATCGAGTCTGAAATTTTTTCTCTATCCTCCTTCATTCGAATCGGACGCCAGTTCAAAAAAATTGCCATCCATACCCAAAACCGATGTGGCCAAATCAACAAATAACAATAAGACCCATTTATTAGGCAAGAGTTATTATTATTTTTTTTTGTCATGAGGTGTCTTGGCGAATACATGCACACACGAGAAAGACACCTTTAAGTAAATATCAGCTAACAGTAGTGCTTATTAGTCGGGATAGACCCTGAGGAGATAAAACTGCATCACGTAACACAATTGCATTCCCAAGACTCGAACTTGAGACCTCTGGTTTAGATAGGAGAGACCCCAACCATCTCATCTACATGTTAGGTAGTACAGGCAAGTTGTTAAGCAACATTGATTTTAAGTTTAATTATCAAAGTCTTATTTTGGGGGTGTACTTATTTCACTTTACAACACTTGAATGATATTTATAAGCAATATTTCATTCCAATTCCCCAACGGCAAAAATAAAAACAAGGTAGAATTGATTCCCTTCCTCGGTAATGTCATAATGTAATAAAAAAAAGAAAAAGGAAGAGATTTGATTCATGAAAAGGTTAAATGATAAAACAAAAATTGAAAAAAAAAAAGAAATTTTCAGTTTTACCGATTCCTGGAAGCTTGATGCATTGCTAAATAATTGGTGTTTAAATTGGATCGAATCGGCCAATCAGGTCGAACCATCGATAAATGATCTTTCGATCCTGATTTAATTGATTCGATCACAATTCTACCATTGGTTTGGTTCGCAAACCATAAGGCAAATAATTTTGGTCTAATCACCTATCTAGTTTTAAAACATTGATTGAAATAAAATATAAAGCTAAAAACTTCCCCTATTTGAGGATTAATTAGCCGGAAACTTAGGTGACAATTGATTTTGACTTTTACTTTTATCATGTTTATTTAAAATTTTTATGACTTATTCTTGAAATTTTAAAACTGTTTGTTGAATAATAAAAGCCAAAATATTTGATTTTTGACTTTTTATTAATGCTTTTTTAATATTTTTTTCTATTAAGAAAACTATATAATATAATATATAAAAAATCATATTCTTTCATGCTAATTAAATAAAAAATAAATAAATTTTTATTTAAAAATTTATTATTTCAAATTTTGGATAAAAATTAAAAAAGTTGATTTTTAGAAAAAACAAAGTAAAAAAAAAAAAGACAAGCTGACACCTTAGACCCTTGCTAAAACATACTAATGTTTTATAGCATTATAGTTAAACTCCATTAAATCCCAGTAAAAATGCGATTGAGAAAATCAAGGAAGCCTGATGACCTTCTCTAGCACCAAAAATGGCACAAAAATTTTATATGACACAATTAACCATAAATGCAGTAGGAATTGTAGTCGAGTTGGTGATAAAACCAAGCTCGAACTTCGATTGATTAAAAAACTCAAAGCTCAAACTCGACTCTAACTACGTCAAGCTTTTTTTTGTCAAATGTTGGCTTCGACTCATAAAATAGACCTGACTACTCAATTTCGATAAAGCTTGAATTAATTAAAAAAAATTAATAAATAATTATATTGAATCGAATCGATTAAAAAACTCGAAACTGAACTCGATTGAACTTTTTTAGATGTTGAAACTTATTTCGTAAAATAGTCGAACTACTCGAACACAATTGATAAAACTCAAAGTAATTAAAAATTAATAAATAATTATATTCAAACTTGACTTGATCGATTAAAATAGCTACAAAACTTGATTAAGCTACATGAGAAACTATTTCGAGCGAAGTATTATGATACTCGAAATCGACTCAACAAACTACTCGAACTCTTGATTTAGACTCCTATAAACTCCGATTGAAATTGACTCGTCTCAAGTTCGACTTGATTAGCTAAAATGGTAAAAAACTCAATTAAGCTCGCGAAGCGGCAAGTTGGAGTATTCATGATAAATGAACTTAGATGACGAGCTACTAAAGCTACCACGAACTCGACTCTGTCAGCTCAGATTCGAATTTGAGTATTCTATGAGTGAAGCTCGAATAGCTCGTGAATTAGCTTGACTCATTTACACCTCTAAATACGAGCCACAACACACACAAACAAGAAGACGCATTGGGATTTAGGGGCTTGAACTATCACTCCAAGTTAGACTCAATTAATAAAATAGTAAAGCTACGAATTGGTATTATATGAGTCGAGCTTGAATAGATCATGACTAGCTTGACTCGTTTTGACCCTAAGTAGGAGATAGAAACACCTGAAACGAGAAAATGATGGTTGCATGGCAACTATCGACATGAAATTCTCAATGATAGTCCCATGAGACTAATGAAGCATTATAGAAGTTGAATGGAAAACCAATGCAATCTATCTATCATTGTTGTAGAGTGATCCCATTTCGATAGCAATTTATTTTGCGGTCCCGACGCCCGTGTTTGTTTAAATCAATTTATTTTAGTAATCCACATACCAAAAAACAAACTCTTGCATTTTCCAAACAATTTGCTACGAAATGCTTATTGACGGTCGGGAAAGTGAGGAAAAATTATAGGCATTTCTTGCGGTTTGTTCCTCCCCAGGAAGATGAAGGCAGGCGAAAAGATCGAAAACAAAATGGAATGACTAATAGTCAAGGCATGCACCTTGATTGAGAATGGCCCTTGGCCCGATGAAATTTTGTGTTGATCGGATTCATTCTGATGAGAGAGTCTGATGCGAGGCCGGCGTTGATTTCTTAACTCAGTTTCTTCCCACCATTCCTTCTACGAAGCAGTTTTTTGGAGTTGTACCTGATCAAGTAAATCGACTACTCTGATTAGACCACACAAACATTTTGGCTTCCTTTGGAACCGGAAATCTTAGGAAAGAAAAAAAAAAAAAAGCGAAGGAAAATGAATTTTTATGTTTGGTTTTCACGATAGAAAAATATTAAAAGAAAATCAAATGTAATCAAATTTTACATATTTTTTAATTTCTAGTCATCATATAATGAAGAAACAAATAAAATGAGTTTGAATAAACATATAAAATTAATTTATTAAGTTTAAATATATTTTAAAAAAAAAAAAAAAAAAAAAAAAAAAAAAAAAAAAAAAAAAAAAAAAAAAAAAAAAAAAAAAAAAGAAAAAAAAAAAAAAAAAAAAAAAAAAAAAAAAAAAAAAAAAAAAAAAAAAAAAAAAAAAAAAAAAAAAAAAAAAATTTTCTTGTGTTTAGAACTCGAGAAAATACTAGAAAGAGGAAAAAATTACTAAAAGAAAATGATTTCTCATGTTTGGTTTCACATGAAAAATATAAAGAAAATCAAATATAATAAAATTTTCTCAAAATTTTACATATTTTGAGTTTGAATAAACATATAGAGTTAATATTTTAAGTTTAAACTTATATTTTATTTTCCTCAATTTTCTTTCCTTTCACTTTTCCTCTCTATTTTTCTTTTAGTACTTTTTCAGGTTCCCAATAGAACCTTTGGAATCCAAAAAGTACTAAGGAAAGGAAAAAAATTACTAAGGAAAATGATTTATCATGTTTGGTTACTTATGAGTGGAAAATATAAAAATAGATCAAATATAATCAAAATTTCTCTCAAAATTTTACATATTACTAAAATTTTTGGTCCTTATTTAATAAAATTAAACAAATAAAATGAGTTTGAATAAACATATAGAATTAATATTTTAAGTTTAAACCTATATTTTATTTTCCAATTACTTTCCTTGCTTTTCCTCTTCTATTTTCCTTTACTCTTTCTTTCTTGTGCTTTCCAAGTTTCAAATGAAGCCTTTAAGTTTCAAATAAAAACTTAGGAAAATCACCCGAACTCACGTAAATAACTTGCCATAAAATAAAGCTATCACATACATATGCAGCGCAAAGGATGCGACAAGAAGGTAATGATGTACTTGAGCCATGTTAAAAGCGACCTTGAAGAAATACGAGGCAATTAAAAGTAAATGTGGCGAAAATTGTTTAACCATTTTCTGATAGAAAATAAAGAAAATTTTATTAAAATAAAAGCTCGACATAGGAAAAGGATAAAATATCTTTCACATGAAAGGCAAGCCTTAGTTCTGCAAATATAACAATCTTGCGAGTGTGAAGTTGTACTTTTCACTTACTGCTGGGGCTAAATAACGAGGTTATAACAAATGAAAAAGTTGAACAATTGATCGAACTGATATTAATAGGAATTTCTTGTTTTCCATGTTTTAAAAAGATGAGCTTTGGGGAGATGGATTAAATGGGTAGAGTAGTTTTTACGTATAATGAATGGATCTCCATCCCAGGTTTTTTAAAGTCGAAAATGTTTAAGACGGAGATCTCGACACCCCCCTCCCCCTGCCGTGGCTGAGGGCGTGTAGCCACTCCGAAATCTGTAGGTGCAACTATGACTAAATCCTGTGAAGACGAAGACGTGGCCTTGCTTAAACCTCCTATAAAAATTTTCTTTTTATTTATAACTTAGAAGTTGGTAAAATCTTAGCGACGGAAAAACGTGACATAATGATTTTATTCTAAATTCCAAATCCTGTATACATCCAATTTACACTATATCCAAATATCCAAACATGGCAACCAGCATACCAACACATTCTCACAACTAACTATGTACATACATATGTCCCATTATACATATTCAAAGTATGTTCTTACAAAATATAATTAATACACAGCACTTAAACTGATGTCAGGACCAATCCTATTGTGCTCCGTGTCTTGCGATACTGTCTGGAAAATAGTTTTAAAATGAAACTAATGAGATTCAAACGAGGCTCGGTGAGTGTATGCTTTATAAAGGTTTTGCTTTAGGAAAACCTCAGCTGTAAAACTTTCTTTTACAATATTTTCGAAGCTTTTCTTTGCTTTGCTTGCTTTAAAGTTTTCAAACTTTTCTTTGTACTTGCTTTATTTTGCTTTTCTTTAAAGCTTGTAAAACCTCTTATTTCTTGCTTGCTTAGAAGTTTATAAAACTTCTCATAATTTTTCTTGCTTGCTTGCTTTATCGTGGCAGAAAGTTCTTAAAACTGCTTTCTGAAACATTTGCTTTAAAAGTTTCTCAAACTTTTTTCATAAAAATAGAGCTTTAGCTCGACCATGCTTTGAAAATAAAACCCCGCAGGAGCTTGGCTCCAGCGGAGTCGTTTGAAATCTAAGCGGAGAGCTTGGCTCCGACCGTTTGCTTTAAAACTCTCCGAGCCTTGGCGACCGGGAACCAATAGTTAGATTTTCAAAGCGGTGTATCATGCTTATAAAACATCAACCAATGGAGCTATTTTTGCTTATCATGCCTAGTGAACACGAACCTATGCTCCACACGTGCGGTGGAAGGACCTTTGTCGCATCACCTTTCATTTTCCGGTGAATATGGTGGAATTGACCTCGTGTAAGCGTCCCACCATACTTAGTTAGAGGCTCATAACCTTATATGCCTGTGTGCCACGGTCTCCTTTAAATGCATGATGCTTGTGTCCCCAAGTTTGTAGGCCGGAATGAAACTACAATGCATGTATGAAATCCTAGCACCAGGTACGCGTCACGGGATACCTCGACCGGTTGCTTTTTCTTAAACTAAGGAAGGCCTTGTTTTCACAACCTTTCATTGCCTTGCTTGCTCTTTGTCTTTGTAAAATGGTTTTACACTTTGAAACCATTTGCTTGCTTGCTTGCTTGAAAATGGTTTAATTATTCAAAACCATTTGCTTAGTTGCTTGCTTGCTTCAAAATGGTTTAACTTTTCAAAACCATTTACTTACTTGCTTGCTTGCTTAATTATGGTTTTACAATTTAAAACCAATACTTGTTTTTTCAAAATGGTTTAACCTAAACCATTTGCTTGCTTTTCATCTCATCGTTGTTTTTGAAAATGGTTTGCTTTCTTTAAAACCATAAAATACCAGTGTAAAGCAATTTGTAATAATAATAATAATAATAATACACTAGTATTTAGGAAAAATTATTAGAACACTCCACCTTTTGCTTGCTTAACTTGAGCACCGCTCCACACTTATCCCGCGCCTTTACTTTAACCTACAACTCAAACGAATACTTACGACAAATTAATCGCATAACTTAACGTACTTCCTAGACTTAGTCACACTCTTCATGCTCTTTAAAGCTAAGGTGCTATGGTTCTATTCCAACTGAATCACCCAATTCGAGCACCGAAACTCAAGTTACTGCTCAAAAAACAACCCGACCACTCTATGTCCAAAACTGATGCAGGAATTTTCCTTGCACATGGCCCCACTTTGAGTGAATTTTTAGGCCACTTAGGATAAGAATTAGACGATTCATACTTCTTAAGTTTTGTTCTACTTGAAGTCTATTTTATGTAGCTACTTGAATCACTCAAATCGGATAAGAAATGAGGAAGTTATGGCCGAAATACGAAAAACTCGGTCAAACAGGAAATTGAATGAAGTCCTACCGGTAGGACTTAACTTCTACCGGTAGGACTTGGCCAAAATGACCGTGGCTAAAGTTCCACCGGTAGGACTTCCTATTGTACCAGTAGGACTTCCCACCAAATGCCCAGATTTTGTTATTTCTCCCACTTTGATGCCAATTCACCCATATAAATTTATAATCTATAATAATTAAAACTAAACTTGGAAATCATCTAAAACAACCCACTAACATGTGAATTGGTGTTTTGGAAACTCAGTAACCCAAAACCTTAGGTGAAAAATCCAAGAACACTACCAAGGTCCACCAATTCTTTTTAACATCATGTAATTTGATGATTCCAAGTTCTTTACATCAATTGGGGTTTTATCACATAACCCCAACCAATCAAAGGCTTAATGTGCTCTTTGCACAAAACCTAGATCAAAGGAGAACTAATCTCCATACCCAAGCCCTAGAAATCTAATACACTTGATTCTAAGACAAAGGCATACCTGATTTTCGATCCTCTCCTCTTCCTTCTTCTTCCTTCTCTTCCTCTTGCTCTTGGCTCTCTTCTCCTCTCACCAAATCGTGAAGCCCTAGCCAAAGTGTGAGACAAACAATCATTTTGCTCTGCCTCCCACATTTAGCCTCATATTTTGCCTTAATTGCAATTAACTTCTCTTTTAATTATTGCAATTGTAACTTATGCTATTTCTACTATGGCCCATCTCTACACTTAAATTTTGATTTTTCATATTCTTTTTGCTAATGACCATTTCACCCTTGGTTTAATACCACAAATCCGGGTTCTATAATTTCTCATTTCATATTTTAGTCTCCAAAATATTTCAGTGTGACACTTGAAAATTTTATACACCCCTACAAAGGTCATGTACTGTGAGACTCTCCTGGATTCGGTGTTGCATCTCCTCTCCCTTATTTATTCATGGATCAGGATAGTTTTTAGTTGCCTCGAACAAGGCGTAGCTATGGCTACTTGTCTAGTGGCAGTAAGAGGCAAGGGTGGTGTCAGATTTATACTTATTTATTATATGTTGATGATAATATGGTGTTTTGTAAGGGTTGTAAAACTAGATGACTTTTCTAGTTGGGGTGTTAGGCAATATCCATTCCCATTACTGGGCTTCTTTCAAATTGGTAAGGCTGGGGAATAGTCAAGAGAAAGCTAGCCAAAGAAAAGATAGCATTTACCCATCTACTTAATATAGCTCTTTGGAATGCCAAGATAAGTGCAAAGAACTTTAGAGAAGATTTTAAGGATTTTTTGTAGAATGGTGGGCTCTCAGGTAGATACCACACCTGTAAGATGGAAAATGGTTTGCTCTGAGGGAAAAAAGTGGAGAATTGAGTGTGAGGTGTCTCTTTATGATGAACAAAGCCTTTGTGCAAGTGGAGTTGATGATGAAGCCGACAGTAGCTGCAGGGCCCCGAGGAAGCAAGTCATTAGTCAAAAAATTAAGAAGATGATGGGGATGGCGCTCCTATGGGCAGTGAAAGGTATGTTACGGGATTCTAGACTTTCTCCCAATAAAACTCTCTCTCTCTCTCTCTCTTGCTCTCTTTCTCTCTCACAGTACGAAGAAGATGATGGGGGATGGCACCCTTAATGAGGTGTGAGTGAAAGGTATCGTATGGGATTCTAGACTCCTTTCTCTCTCACCTCTTAGTACGAAGAAGATGGCGGGGACGGCACTCCTACGGGTGAGGAAAGGCATGGTATGGGATTCTAGACTTTCTCTCTCTATATATATATATATACACCCTTACCTATCAAAAATAAATAAAATGTTGAATTTCCTAACTCCTAACTTCAGAAAAAACCTCTATGATTTGAGGAAGAGGTTGTCGGCCAATTATTCTCCTCCTCACTTCATCAAATTCAATATTAAGACAAGAAAGAAATTTATCTAGATCCTACGCTATAGCCTTTTCAGACCATTGAAATACTTGGTGATGGTGTCACCTCCCCAACATATCTCACCAAGTTGCAGTAGAAATTCATAAACATGAGATTTGTTGCTGATATTAGAGTACGTCTCGCCAATATTTCCTAAAGTTCATTTGCAATTGGATAGAAATTGGAACTTATTACAAACAATAGATTTTTTTCAATAAATCAAAACAAAAGTTGTGGTCCCACATGGAACAAAGACAAGGTTTTTTTTGAGTTTATATATTAAAACCCATTTATAGGCTTATACATGGATTGAGAAAAGGGGAGGGCTTCACAGGTACAAGAAATTTCCAGCTAAAAGTCTGATTTCAAAGGCAAATCGATGGATTTGTTCTCCTATGCGTGAATAAACTCGAAACAAATTTGATTTTGCTCCAAACAATTTTGTTTATGTAAGCTTACATAAAACCCTTAGTTTTTGAGTATTTAAAATCAAAAAACAAATTCAAAGTCATAAAAACGTTAGAAATACAAACCGTTTGATTTTTGAATTCAAATTTAATAACTAAATGTGCATAATCCATAAACATTTTTAATTATTACAATCACTTTTCATTTAATTGCATCGCCGCAAATAATTATTACAATTAATTTGCATTTAATTCGTAACGCTTCTCAAATTAATTTATTCTTACGGCCAACGGCCATAATTTTACCTATAAATTCAATGAGTTCTAAGTTTGAAATATATTTTTCAAACTCCTTTCTCTTTCCCGCAACTTTGAATCTCGTTCTCACTGTTGTTCCTATTCCGCAGCTTATCTACTCAAGAACTATTGTATCCTAGGACTTTCATCATATTTTTCTCTACTCGCATCAGCTTCTCCTCCTTGCTATTCCTGATCCAGACCTCTCGATTCTAAAGGACTGTTGATCCTAGGGAAATAAATTCCTAAGGACTAGGGAACAAAAAATCGGATTTTTCGGCCGATTTATCGCCGAAAAATCAATTTTCGGGTGGCTTCGAAAAAATATGCACTGGAAATAATCTAAGAAAAAATCTAGGAGCTCACCTAAATACAAACCTACATATAACCCGTCCTAAACATCAATATAACAATAACATGAGTAAAAACAACCACTTGGGCCCATGAACAATACTCATAAACATATATCCAACTATATCTAATAGTTTCAAGAGTTCAAATTTTACTTTATACAACACATATGGCTTAAAATTGTAGAATTCTAATACATGTCATACATCATAACCCAAGTCATTAACCTACTTTCTTCTAAAGCTCCGCCTAGGATGAGCCGTCCCTCGCACACTCCCCCGTACCTGTAAAATAATATCCTCGATTGTGGTGAGCTAATGCTCAGTAGTGGAATCACCCTAAGTGGGCTACTCTCCACCTAAGTGCATATGCAATGTTCCAAAATAAACACACATTCAAGAAAATGCATGATCCTACTTAAATGTCTAACTGATCATCTCGTACCCGAGTCCTCACCGACTCCCTCACACTCGCCTAAGGTTTGTATGAGAATTATTATGTTTATTTGTGGACAACCCTCCGATGTATATCAATTGGGCCGTCTCCGATGATTGATATTATTTATGGACTAACTGATGTATATCAATCAACGCTCGATGATTGATATTATTTATGGACTACCCTCCGATGTATATCAATTGGGTCGTCTCCGACGATTGATATTTTTAGTATGGACTACCCTTCGATAATTATCATTTTTAGACAACCAAACCATTCTTTCTAGACTATCCTCACGCACTCACTCCTATCATCCTAGGTGCCCCAAAGGCATATGGAATGCATGATGTCAATCTCCATTACGTCTATTACACATGCAAATATATAATCATGCATATATTCACATAAAAATTAAATCACACAATCATAAAGCACATGAATTTCGCATTTCATCACATCAAAATTAGCTCATGCGAAATTTATTTCGCGGAACACTATTCAAAGTGGAGCCTCGACTCGAAATGTTAATCTAGTCGAGCCGAGCAACTCGTAACCTCGACTCTGAAAAGCTCGCGAGAAACTCGGTGCAAATATTTTGTATATAAAATTTTGAAAGTTTTCTTTTAAATTTGATATATTTACTTTAGGGGATGTCATAAATAATATATCTTTATTTTTGCCCTTAAACAATCATACATTTTATTATTTATTTAGTTATAAATATATTTATTTTAAAAAATAACAATTTTCTTTTAAAGAAAAGATGTAAGAGAATAGGATATTATTCTATAAATTATATTAATAAGTTAGTATTATAAACGTAGACGCCCCAATTCCTGGGGTCCGTTGGATTCACCCACAACCTCAGAAATACTGTGAATGCTTCGGGTGACCCGACATTTCTCACGAAAATCGGGCAGAGTCTCCTTTGAACGGGGAGCTCTATCCAGATACAAACCTGTCCCAATATCAATCACCTGATACAAATATGGATAAAAACGGCCTCTTGGGCCCATACTACAATATATTCTTTCACACATATATATCCAACTATATCCAATAGTTTCAACAAAGCCAAATTTACTCTTATACAACACATATTAAAAATTAGAGAATTTCTAATACATGTCAAACATCATAAACCAAAGCCACAATCCGGCTTTTCTTCTAAACTCAGCCACTAGGACGAGCCGTCTCCTGCACCCCGTGACCGAAAATATGTTCCTATTGTAGAGCTAATGCTTAGTAGTGGAATCACCCTAAATGGGCTACTCTCCACCTAAGTGCATATGCAATGCTACAAAATAAACACACATTCAAGCAAATGCATGATCCTACTTGAATGTCTAAGTGATCATCTCATACCCCGAGTCCTCACCGACTCCCTCACACCTGCCTAAGCCATGTATGAGAAAACTAGTTTCAAACAAAGTTATTTGTTTTAATTGTGGTTAACCCTCCGATTTAAGTAGTGGACCGTCTCCGATGTTATATTTAGTGGACTACCCTCCGATGTATATCACCAGCCGAAATTTACGATTGATATTCTATATGGACTACCCTCCGATATTAGTCACCAAATGTAATTCATGATTGATATCAGCATTTATTAGTCTACCCTCCGAAACGCTTCTCTTAAGAATATTGGAATGAATATTGCTTATAAATATTGCAGCTGTAGCGTTAGTTCAGACACCCAAATAAGACTGATACTCAAACTTAAAATCTAAGTAACAACTTCAGTTTGAATACTCACTAACATGTAGACAGATGGTCGTTTATCTAAATCAAATAGGTTCGTTCGGGAATGCTATCATAAAGAGCAAGTGATATGCCTTCCTCAGACTATCCCTGTCAATAGCATTGTTGAATAGCTGAGATGAATTTAAAGGTGTTATGTGTACAGCGCTAGCCAAGACACATGACAAAAATATTTGTCATCCTCCACTTACAAATGGTCTTATTGTTACTGCTGATTGCTACACACGGTTGCAGGGATGCAATCTTTGAACTGCCGTCTCGATTCGAATGAAGGAGATATGTATAGGTTTTGCACTCGACAAATACTTTATAATTGCTTGAGTTTTGCATTCGAGGATGGGGAAGGGTAGATGATGAGTAGTAGTATTCCTACCCGCTCATTCTTCGACTCAACACGCGACAGTCATATATATAAATATATAATATTTATTTGTTTTAAAGTTTTGAATAAATCGACTTAATATTTGACCTTCTTATTCACACAATACTTATTGCCATTACATTTATCAACACTTGTATTACTATGGTCTTTCAGCACATTTTGAAGCATCTGCTTGGTGGGTCGAAAATCGGGCGAGAGGAGGACCGCGTCCCGACGACGACGCCTACCTCCCCTCCCTCCTCCCCTTCTTCCTCCTCCTCCCTTCTCTCTCTCCTCCTTCTCCTTCTCCTTCTCTCCTCCTCCCATATATACATATATATATACATATATATATATATATATATATATATATATATATATATATATATATATATATATATATATATATATTTTGAGGGAATATAAACTCTTAAATGTGAAAGAGGAAGAAAGGGGAAGGGAGCATAGCTCTTGTAAGTTCCTTATTATTTATATTTTGTAATTTCATTGAAATATTATATAGTTAAATTATATGTGTTTTTCATTTCTTTAAGTTTATTAATGATAATAATAGTTTATATTTACAGCAATTTATTATTGTGTATCAAATTTTGGTTTGTTATTAAAGCTTTCATGTTAAAGTTACATTACTAGTTCACACCATCAAAATATATTTCATTACATTCATGGAATTTTTTGCACTGAAGTAATGTGTCATTTACATAAATTATAAATACTTTACTTTTATTCCAGTACTAAAATTATGATTCATATAGCATTTTACTTTAATGGATAATATAAATGTACTAGAAATTTCAAATACTGCTAAAATTAATAACATATATCGAAATATACTTATCAAAATTACTTCAATATTATATATATATATATATATATATATATATATATATATATATATATATATATATATATATATATATATATATATATATATATATATATATATATATATATTCTCTTTATTTATTTTAATATATTTTTAAATTCAAGATATAGCCCTTCGATAGATAATAAACAAATTAGTTTCATTTCATCACTACAATTATCGTTAAAAATAATTTTTTTATTTTCAATTCCACACAAACGTGATGAATAGAATAGAAATTCACTTATTTTTATTTCAATTATATTAATACATTTCCTTCTTCTTTTTCATACTTACTAAACATAAAGGCAAGAAAGAAGTGCTAATAATATTATAGTAAACATTTTGCTTAGAAAATAGTATTCTAAAGATGTGCCACAACAGCAGTCGATTTGGCACATAAAATTAGGTAATGTTATTTATCATGTCTCTGTTACTAGTATATTTAATTACCTTTAAAGCCTGGATATATTGTGTATTAATAAAATGTATTTTAGTGTTTATTTCTAGTCAATGAAAATTTGTAATTTAAAAGAGAAATCACTTCAATGAGTTTCATCCATACGTATCAACATTTCTGGCTCTCTTCGTTTCTCATAGTTGCTGAAAACAATGCATCGCTAGTGGGTAAAACACATTTTTTCAAGATACGGTGAAGGGAAAGACATTTGTTGCATCGACGCGAAAGCTGCTGGATACTTTCGAGCTGGTTATTGAATCGAGAAAGGACTGGGAAGTAAAGATAGAGAAATTTTATTTTACTACGCTGTCGAAGGCGACATCTGAGAACATGTCAAATGGGAGCAAAGGAGGTCGAATACCGACAGCCAGCAAGAGTCAACTGACGATTGGTGTAGGAGAATGGTCGCACGTATTTTCATGGTGCATATCTCGCATCACTAGGTCAACATCCTTACACCTAAGACGCACTCATTTTTCTCATCGCTGCTTTTAAAATTTAGATTGATTCATATGGCTTCATCAGAGAAAATGAGTTCTAAGTTTGAGAACTCATTTTCTTTGATAGAGAAGCCACATATGTTGGGTGAATCCAATCCTAAATTTTCAAAAACGCTGATGGAAATGGATATCAGCTTGTCCCGAATTAGTAAGGATGTTGTGCCTAGTGTTAAAAATGCAGATTATGCCATGAAGAACTCTGTCATTCATTCTCCTACACCAGAATCATCCCAAGTTGATGCTAACAACATCAATTGTTTCAGCCTCAACATCAACATCAGGCATGTTCTCCTTTGGGTCTCCTTCCAACAACGCTAATCAAAACAATGGATTAGTTACTTCAAGTTTCTCTATGTTTACTTCCAAGCCAACTTCTCGCCCAATGCTTCAAATCAAAGTGTTCCAATAACCTTCACCATCAATGTCGTGAATCGCAGAATGCTTCCACTCCCACCACCAATGCTGAAATAGTGTTTTACTTACTAACTGTGCATTGTTTCCAACAGACTATGAAATTGAGAAATTAAGAAATGTTGATAGAGTTATGGATGGCTTTTTTCATTAAGTTGATTTCTCTTTTTTCGATTCTAGATTTTTTCATTATTTAGAAATAAACACTAAAATACATTTTTATTCATCTCGTATTTAATAATATATCAAACTTTAAATTAATTAAATATACCTCAAAATTACTTAAATTTATGTCCCATAACATTACCTAATTTTATCTCAAGCAACCGATACCTTCATTTCAACATCTTTAGAGTCTATTTTTCTAAATATAAAATGTTTATTTATGAAAATATTATTAGCCTATTCTTTTTCTTGCCTTTTGTATTTGAAAACAAATATGGAAAAAAGAAGAAGAATGTATCATTATAATTTGAAATAAAATAAATTGAATTTCTATTATTTCATCACGTTTGGTATGAAAAGGAATTGAAATAAAAAAATTATTTTGCTTGATAGTTAATAGTGCTGGAAAAGAAATAATTTGTTTTATTATCTATCTATGATATATGCATTTTTAAAAATATATTAAAAATAATAATAAATAAATATATATATATATATATATATATATATATATATATATATATATATATATATATATATATATATATATATATATATATATTGAAGTAATTTTGATAAGTATATTTCATTATAATATTTATTAGTTTTTAAGAGATTATTTGAAATTTCTTAATTGTATTTATATTTATCCATTAAAAATTAAAATTGTTTCTATTGAATCATAATTTTCATACTTTAGATAAAAATTAAATTATTTCTAAGGATTTATGTAAAATATTTTATTTGATTCAATTTTTAAAATTCCATAGTTGTAATGAGAATATTTTGATATTGGTCTTAATTTATTATTAAAAATTATATTAACTTAACATGAAGCTTTAATAACAAACCAAAATTTATTTTTTAATAATAAATTTAATATTAAATATAAACTATTATTTTCATTAATAAGCTTAAGAAATGAAAAACACATAAATTTATCATTTATTTATATAATATTTCAATGAAATTTAAAATATAAATAATAAGAAATCTTTACACAAAATTTCTCTGCCTTTCCCCCCTTTTCTTTCCTTTCACATTTTGTGTGGTTTTTATATTCCCCAAAATATATATATATATATATATATATATATATATATATATATATATATATATAGAGAGAGAGAGAGAGAGAGAGAGAGAGAGAGAGAGAGAGAGAGAGAGAGTAAATCACATCATCGGGACACCGATCCTCCTCTCCTTGATGTTCTTCATTTTTAAACTTTCAACGCTTCCAATTGAACTAGATATGTAGACTTAAAAAATATTACATTTAGAAAATCATAAATATTACAAATTATTTGTCGTATAATAGTAATAAGAATTATTGTGATCAATTAAAAAAGAAGATTAAAAAAAATGTTAAATTCCAGTTTGTTTTTACTTCCAAGGCTTTTTAAAATAAATAAATATTTATAATATTTATATATTATATATTTAATCAAGCAGAATCGAGAGTCGAGGATGAGACGGCAGATATACTACTCATCATACCTTTCCCATCCCTCGAATCTAAAAACTCCAAACCTAATTATCAAAATATTTAATCGAAGGCCCAAAATTTTTCTCTATATCCTCCTTCATTTCGAATCGCACTGGATCTAAAAAAAAATTGCCACTCATACCCAAAACCGATGTGGCCAAATCAACAAATAACAATAAGACCCATTTATTAGGCAAGAGTTATTATTATTATTTTTTTGTCATGAGGTGTCTTGAGCGCGTCTGTGCACACACGAAAGACACCTTTAAGTCATATCACACTCAAACTAATTCTTATTCGAAATCGATAGACCACAAGGGAGATAAACTCTATCACGTAACACAATCAGATTCCCAAGACTCGAACTTGAGACTGCCTAGATAGACCTCAACCATCTCATCTACATGTTCGATGGTATTAGACAAGAGTTGTTAAACAACATTGATTTTAAGTTTAATTATCAAAGTCTTATTTTGGGGTGTACTAATTTGCACTACAACTCTGCCCAAATGATATTTATAAGGCCATTTCATTCCACCCCAACAGCAAAATAAAACAAAGGTGAAATTGGATTTCCTCGCAATGTCATAATGTAATAAAGAAAAGGAAGAGATTTGATTCATCAAAAAAGGTTAAATGATAAAACAAAATTCAAAAAAAAAAAAGAGAAATTTTCGCTTACCGACATTCTCGACTGATGCATCATAAATAATTGGTGTTTGTAAATTGATCGACCGCCAATCCGACTTAACCATCGATAAATGATCTCTTTCGATCCCCGGGATGACCCAGCCTGATCACAATTTACCATTGGTTTGGTTCTAAACCATGAACCGATAATTTTTCTGCCTAATCACCTATCTAGTTTTTAAAATATCGATTGAAATAAAATAAAGAAAGCTAAAACTTCCCCTATTTCGTGGATTAGTGCCGAAACTTAGGTGACATTTGATTTTTGACTTTTTAGCTTTTATCATGTTTGTTTTTAAAAAATTTTATGACTTATTACTGAAATTTTAAAACTATTTGTTGAATAAAAAAAGCCAAAATATTTGATTTTTTGACTTTTTATTAATGCTTTTTTTAATATTTTTTTTCTATTAAGAGAAAACTATATAATATAATATATAAAAAATCATATTCTTTCATGCTAATTAAATAAAAAATAAATAAATTTTTATTTAAAATTTATTATTTCAAATTTTTGATAAAATTAAAAAGTTGATTTTTAGAAAAAACAGTAAAAAGACAAGTCGACACCTAGACCCTGCTAAAACATACTAATGTTTATAGCATTATAGTTCAAATTTCCATTAAACCCAAAGAAAACTGATTCAAGAAAATCAAGAAGCACAATGACTCTCTCTAGCACAGAAATGGCACAAAAATTTTATGCAGCACAATTAACCATGTAGTACGAGTGGGGTGTAGTCGTAGTCAGCCGATACAAAACCAAGCTCAACTCGACGGATTAAAAACTCCAAAGCTCAAACTCGACTCTAACTAGATCAAGCTTTTTTTTGTCAAATGTCTAAACTCAACTCATAAAATAGACAAGCTAATCGAACCCGATAAAGCTTCTTGAATTAATTAAAAAATTAATAAATAATTATATCTAAATCGAATCGATTAAAAACTCAAACTCGAACTGATTGAACTTTTTAGATGTTCGAAACTTGACTCAAAAAATAGTCGAACTACTCAACACAATTCGATAAAACTCCAAAGTAATTAAAAATTAATAACAATTATATTCAAACTTGACTTGATTCGATTAAAAATAATAAAACTTGATTAAGCTCATGAATACTTCGAGCCGAGCATTGTGATAATTTAACTCGACTCCAACATACTAATTTAACTACTTGATTTAGACTCTATAAACTCCGATTCGAAATTGACCTGCCTCAAGTTCACTTGATTAGTAAAATGGTAAAATCAATTAAGCCTCATGAAAGGTACTTGAGTCAGGGTATTGTGATACTCTGAACTTGAATCGACAGCTACTAAAGCTACACGAGCTCGACTCCACAATCTCGACCGACCTCGAGTATTCTATGAGGAAGCTCGAATAGCTCATGAATAGCTCACTCATTTACACCCCAAATATCGAGCCACAAACACACAAACAAGAAGACACGGATCTGGGCAGGTTTGAACTATCACCCAAGTCTCGACTCCACCAATAAAATAGTAAAGCTCCGAATTCAAAGCATTATATGAGTCGAGCCGAATAGATCATGACTAGCTCGACTCGCTTACAACCCTAAGTAGGAGATGTAAACACAATGTAAACCAGAAGACAAAGATGGGACGGTATGGCTTAACCATCTCAGCATGAAATTCTCAATGATAGTCCCATGAGACTAATGAAACGTATAAAGTTGAATGGAAAACCAATGCAATCTATCTATCATTGTTGTAGAGTGATCAGCTCAATAGCAATTTATTTTTGCAGTCAGAAACGCCCCATGTTTTGTTTCTGAAATCAATTTATTTTAGTAATCCACATACTCAAACAAACTCTTGCATTTTCCAAACAATTGCTACAGAATGTTTATTCAAACTCAGACAAAACTGGAAAAGTGAGGAAAAATTATGGGCATTTCTTTATGTGTTTGTTCCCTCCTAGGAAGACGAAGACGAGGCAAAGATCGAAAAACAAATGACAACTAATAATCCCAGCATGCACCTTCTTCAAGATTGAGAATGGCCCTTGACGATGAAATTTGGCGACCGATTGGATCTATTACGACGGAGGTCTCCGCAAAGGCGAGGCTGCTGCTCAGCTTTATCTTCCGCTTTCTTCCCACCCATTCCTTCTCTCAAACAGCTGGAGTTGTACCCGATCAAACAAATCGACTATACAGCTTAGACCAATAACATTTTGGCTTCCTTTGAACCTGAAAGTACTAGGGAAAGAAAAAAAAAACGAAGGAAAATGATTTTTTTTTTATGTTTGGTTTTCACGATGGAAAATATTAAAGAAAATCAAATGTAATCAAAATTTTACATATTTTTTAATTTCTCAGTCATCATATAATAGAGAGAAACAAATAAAATGAGTTTGAATAAACATATAAAATTAATTTATTAAGTTTAAATATATTTTGATCGTGTTTAGAACTCGTAAAATAATGAAAGAGGAAAAATTACTTCAAAGAAAATGATTTCATGTTTGGTTTCACCTATGAAAATATAAAAGAAAATCAAATATAATAAAATTTTCTCAAATTTTACATATTTTTTGAGTTTGAATAAACATATAGAGTTAATATTTTAAGTTTAAACTTATATTTTATTTTCCTCCAAATTTTCTTTCCTTTCACTTTTCCTCTCTATTTTCTTTTTTTAGTACTTTCCGGGTTCCAAACCGAGCCTTTGGAATCCAAAAAGTACTAAGGAAAGGAAAAAAAAATAACTAAGGAAAATGATTTATCATGTTTGGTTGCACCAGTGGAAAATATAAAATAAAATCAAATATAATCAAAATTTCTCAAAATTTTACATATTTTTAAAATTTTTGGTCCTTATTTAATAAAATTAAACAAATAAAATGAGTTTGAATAAACATATAGAATTAATATTTTAAGTTTAAACCTATATTTTATTTTTTCTCCAATTTTGCTTTCCTTCCACTTTTTCCTCTCTCTATTTTCCTTTATATTCTTTAGTACTTTCCCAAGTTTCAATGAAGCCTTTAAGTTTCAAATAAAAACTTAAGGAAAATCACCCAAACTCACCGCCAAATAACTTGCCATAAGAAATAAAACTGGTCATATTACATATGCAACTCCAAAGGATGCAGCAAGAGCCAATGATGTACTTGAGAGCCATGTTAAAACCCGTGACACTCAAGAAATACAGCAATTAAAAATAAATGTGACCAAAATTGTTTAACCATTTTCCGATAGAAAATAAAGAAATTTTTTGTTAAGAATAAAAGCTCAACATGTGAAAGGATAAAATATCTTCACATGAGAAAACCAAAGCCTTAGTTCAAAATAACAATCTTGCAGGGTCAGTGGAAGTTGTAATTTTCACTCTGGCCCGCTAAGGGCTAAATAATGTAGGAGTTATAACAAATGAACCGAACAATTGATCGTATTGGCACATAATAGGAATTTTTGTTTTCCATGTTTGCAAGATGGGCCGGGGGAGAGATGGATTAAATGGGTAGAGTAGTTTTCTGTTATAATGAATGGATCTCCATCCGGTTTTTTTTAAAGTCCAAAAATGTTTAAGATAAGGAGATCTCCGACACACTCCTCCCCTACCGGGCGGCAAAGGGGCAGCTGGCCACCCACAAATCCCAAACAAGCACTTTAACGACTAGAAATCCCCCGTGAAGCGAAGACGCATTGCTTGCTTGGAACCTCCTATAAAAATTTTTCTTTTTATTTATAACTTAGGATTTGGTAAAATCTAGCAATGGAAACTTCAAGAAAGATGACGGCCGCACATATTCTAAATTCCAAACTCAGATACATCCAATTTGCTAATTATATCCAAATATCCAAACATGGCAACCAGCATACCAACACATTCTCACAACTAACTATGTACATATATGTCCCATTTGCTACATATTCAAAGTATGTTCTTACAAAATATAATTAATACACAAAGACTAAATCGATGTCGACTCAACTCTATCAGGTTCGCCGCAGAGACTCGCACTGGAAAATAGTTTTTAAATGGAAACTAATGAGCTAAACGAGTCGCGGAGTGTATGCTTTTATAAAGGTTTTGCTTTCGGAAAACTCAAACTCGTAAACCTCTTTTACAATATTTTCCGTAAGCTTTTCTTTCCTTTGCTTGCTTTAAAAGTTTTCAAAACTTTTCGCTTGTTTCGCTTTATTTTCGCTTTTCTTAAAAGTTTCAGAAAACTTTATTTCTTTTCGCTTGCTTAGAAGTTTATAAAACTTCTCATAATTTTTCTTGCTTCGCTTGCTTTATCGCTTGAAAGTTCTTAAAACCTTTCACAAACATTTGCTTTAAAAAGTTTCTCAAACTTTTTCATAAAAATGGGAGCTTGGCTCAACCACATGCTTTGAAAATAAAACCCACGGGAGCTTGGCTCAACCGATCGTTTTGAAATCTAAACGGGAGCTTGGCTCAACCGCTTGCTTTAAACTCTCCTAAGCTCGCGACCGGGAACCAATGGCTGGGATTTTTCAAAACAGCGTATCATGCTTATAAAACATCAAACCAATGGAGGCCTATTGGCTATCATGCCCTAGTGAACACGGAACCTATGCCTCCACCGTGCCGGTGGAAGGACCTTTGTCCGCAGATCACCTTCATTTTCTCCTGAATATGGTGGAATCGACCGTGTCGCCATCACCATACTTAGTTAGGAGCTCATAACTCATATACCCCTCACACGTACACGGTCCCTTTAAATGCATGATGTATGTCCTAAGTTTGCCGACTGTGCAAACTACAATGCATGTATGAAATCCTAACACCACCGTGCACGTACGGATACCTCCGACCTGGGTTGTTTCTTAACTAGGGAAGGCCTTTGTTTTCACAACCTTCATTGCTTGCTTGCTTGCTTGCTCTTTTGTAAAATGGTTTTACACTTGAGTTCATTTGCTTGTTTGTTGTTTGAAAATGGTTTAATTATTCAAACCATTTGCTTAGTTGCTTGCTTGCTTCAAAAATGGTTTAACTTTTCAAAACCATTTACTTACTTGCTTGCTTGCTTAATTATGGTTTTACAATTTAAAACTAATACTTGTTTTTCAAAATGGTTTAACTCAAACCATTTGCTTGCTTTTCATCTCATTGCTTGCTTCTTGAAAATGGTTTGTTTTCAAACCATAAAAATACCAGTGTAAAGCAATTTGTAATAATAATAATAATAATAATACACTAGTATTTAGAAAAAAATGAGTTTAGAACACTCACCTTTTTGCTTGCTTAACTTGAGCACCGTTCCACACTTATCCCGCCTTTACTTTAACCTACAACTCAAACGAATACGACGATAAATTAATCGCATAACTTAACGTACTTCCTAGACTTAGTCACACTCTTCATACTCCTTTAAAGCTAAGGTGCGGCGTTCTATCTCAACTGGAATCACCCAATTCGAGCACACCGAAACCCAAGCTACGCTCGAAACAACCCGACCACTCTATGTCCAAACTGATGCAGGAATTTTCTGTACATGGCCCCACTTTGAGTAATTTTTAGCCACTTAGGATAAGAATTAGACGATTCATAATTTTTTAAGTTTTGTCTCTACTTGAAGTCTATTTTATGTAGCTACTTGAATCACTCAAATCGGATAAAAGAAATGAGGAAGTTATGGTTTAAAATACGAAAACTGGTCGAAACAGGAACAGAATGTCCTACCGGTGACTTAACTTCTACCGGCAGACTTGGCCAAAATGACCAAGCAGTTCTACCGGTAGGACTTCCTATTGTACCAGTAGGACTTACCCGAAATGCCCAGATTTTGTTATTTCTCCCACTTTTGATGCCAATTCACTCCATATAACTTCTATAATTCATAATACCTCAAAAACTAACTTGGAAATCATCTAAAAACAACTCCACAACATGTGAATTGCGTTTTGGAAACTCAAAACCCAAACCTTAGGTGAAAATCCAAGAACACTACCTAAGGTCCACCAATTCTTTTAACATCATGTAATTTGATGATTCCAAGTTTCTTTTACATCAATTGTCATCACATGTAACCCCAACCAATCAAAGGCTTAATGTGCTCTTTGCACAAAAACCTAGATCAAAGGAGAATCACCTCACACCTCCAAGCCCTAGAAATCTAATACACTTGATTCTAAGACAAAGGCATACCTGATTTTCGATCCTCTCCTCTCCTTCTTCTTCCTTCTCTTCCTCTTGCTCTTGGCTCTTCTCCTCCTCACCAAATCGTGAAGCTCCTAGCTGAAGTGTGAGACAAAATGAATCATTTTGTTTGCCTCCACATTTAGCCTCATATTTTTTGCCTTAATTCGTACTAACCTCTTTTAATTATTGCAATTGTAACTTATGCTATTTCTACTATGGCCCATCTCTACAATTTAAATTTTGATTTTTCATATTCTTTTGCTAATGACCATTTCACCCTTGGTTTATCACCACAACCGGTTCTATATTTCTCATTTCATATTTTAGTTCCAAAATATTTCATGTGACACTTGGTACTCTTATACACCCCTACAGTGTCATGTACTGTAGACTCTCTCGGAACGGGGTGTTATGACTTCCTCTCCTTATTTATTTGTGATTTGATGGAAGTTTAGTCATTCTCGAACAAGGCGTAAAGTGGTGGCTACTTCTGTCTAGGTGGCAAAGAGGCAAGGGTGGTGTTTGGATTTTCAGATACTTATTTATTATATGTTGATGATAATATGGTGTTTTGTAAGGTTGTAAAATAGATGACTTTTCTAGTTGGGGGTGTTAGGTGGGCAATATCCATTCCCATTACTCGGGGCTTCTTTCAAATTTGTAAGGCTGAATAGCCGAAGAGAAAGCTAGCCATAAAGAAAAGATAGTATTTACCCATCTACTTAATATAGCTCTTTTGAATGCCAAGATAAGTGCAGTAAACTTTAGAGAAGATTTTAAGGGATTTTTTGTAGAATGGTGGGCTCTTGTGTAGATACCACACCTTGTAAGATGGAAAATGGTTTGTTTGGAGGGAAAAAAAGGGAGAATTGAGTGTGAGGTGTCTCTTTATGATGAACAAAGCCTTTTTGTGCAAGTGGAGTTGGCGATGTGCCGATAAAGCAGAGGCCCCTGAGGAAGCAAGTCATTAGTCAAAAGTACGAAGAAGATGATGGGGGATGGCGCTCCTATGGGGTGAGTGAAAGGTATGTTATGGGATTCTAGACTTTCTCCAATAAACTCTCTCTCTCTCTCTCTCTCGCTTCTTTCACAAGACGAAGAAGATGATGGGGATGGCACTCCTACGAGGTGAGGAAAGGTATCGTATGGGATTCTAGACTCTCTTTCTCTCTCACTCTCTCTTAGTACGAAGAAGATGGTGGGGATACACCTACGGGTGAGCAGTGGCATGGTACGATTCTAGACTTTCTCATATATATATATATATATACACACCCTTTACCTATCAAAAATAAAATAAAATGTTGAATTTCCTAACTCCTAACTTCGTGAAACCTCTATGATTGAGGAAGAGGTTGTCGCCAATTATTCTCCTCCTCCTCACTTCATCAAATTCAATATTAAGACAAGAAAGAAATTTATCTGGGGATCCTACGCTTATACCTTCTTTCGCACCATTGAAATACTGGGTGATGGTGTCACCTCCCCAACATATCTCTACCTCAAGTTGCAAGAGAAATTATAAACATGAGATTTGTTGGGTCGATATTAGAGTACGTCTCGCCAATATTTCCAAAGTCTACTTTTGTACTGATAGAAATTGGAACTTATTGTTGTAAACAATGTGATTTTTTCTAATAAAATCAAAACAAAAAGTTGTGTCCCACATGGAACAAAGACAAGGTTTTTTTTGAGTTTATATATTAAAACCCATTTATAGACTTATACATGGATTGAGAAAAGGGAGCCACAGGCACAAGAAACGCCAAAAGCCCGATTTCAAAGGCAAATCGATGGATTTGTTCTCCTATGCGTGAATAACTCAAACAAATTTGATTTTCGCTTCCAACAATTTTTGCTTTATGTGTTTTTACATAAACCCTTAGTTTTTGAGTATTTAAAATCAAAATAAATTCAAAGTCATAAAACGCAAGAAATACAAAACCGTTTGATTTGAATTCAAATTCTAATAACTAAATGTGCATTTAATCCATAACATTTTAATTATTACAATCAATTTTTCATTTAATTCAGAATCGTTCGCGAATAATTATTACAATTAATTTTGCATTTAATTCGTAACGTTTCAAATTAATTCTTATTCTCAATGGCCAACGGCCATAATTTTACCTATAAATTCAAATGAGTTCTAAGTTTGAAATATATTTTTTCAAACTCCTTTCTTCTGCAACTTTGAATCTCGCTCACTCATTGTTCTATTCCAGCTTATCTACTCCTCAAGAACTATCAGATCCTAGGGATCTTTCATCATATTTTTCTCTCTACCGCATTCGCTCCTCGCTATTCCTGATCCGCACTTCTGACTAAAGGATCATGATCCTAGGGAATAAATTCTAAGACTAGAAATTTAAAATCGGATTTTTCTGGGCCGATTTATCGCCAAATCAATTTTCTGGGTGGCTTCAAAATATGACCGAAATAATCGGAAGAAAAAATCTGGGAGCTCTACCTAAATACAAACCCATATAACCCGTCCCAAACATCAATATAACAACAACATGAGTAAAACAACCACTTGGGCCTATGAACAATACTCATAAAAACATATATATCCAACTATATCTAATAGCTCAAGAGTTCAAATTTTACTTTATACAACACATATTTAAAATTGGTGAGAATTCTAATACATGTCATACATCATAACCCAAAGCCAATCCGTTCTTCTAAAGCCTGGCTCTAGGATGAGCCGCCTCCGCACACCCCTGCACTGCAAAATAATATCCTGACAGGTGAGCTAATGCTCGGCGAGTGAATCACCCTAAGTGGGCTACTTCACCTATGCATATGCAATGTTCCAAAATAAACACATTCAAGAAAATGCATGATCCTACTCTAAATGTCTAACTGATCATCTCGCACTCCGAGTCCTCACCTAATTTCACACTCGCCTAAGGTTTGTATGAGAATTATTATGTTTATTTGTGGACAACCCTCCGATGTATATCAATTGGGCCGTCTCCGATGATTGATATTATTTATGGACTACCCTCCGATGTATATCAATTGGGCCGTCTCCGATGATTGATATTATTTATGGACTACCCTCCGATGTATATCAATTGGGCCGTCTCCGACGATTGATATTTTTAGTATGGACTACCCTTCGATAATTAATACTTTAGACAACCTCCGAAACCATTCTTTCTGGGCACTATCCTCATGCACTCACTCTATCATCCTAGGTGCCTCAAAGGCATATGGAATGCATGATGTCAATCTCCATTACAATATTACACATGCAAATATATAATCATGCATATATTCACATAAAAATTAAATCACACAATCATGCTATGTAATTTCGTGATTTCATCACATCAAAATTCAGCTCACATGCTTAAATTATTTTAGAACACTATCATGAGCCTGACTCAAATGTTAACGAGTCGAGTCGAAAGCAACTCAACCCGACTTGAAAAGCCTCGCGAGAAACTCCGAAAAATATTTTGTATATAAAATTTTAAAAGTTTTCTTTTTAAATTTGATATATTTACTTTAGGGGATGTCATAAATAATATATCTTTATTTTTTATTCTTAAACAATCATACATTTTTATTATTTATTTATTATAAATATATTTATTTTTGTAAAATAATTAATTTTCTTTTAAAGAAAAGATAAAAGAGAATAGGCTATTATTCTATAAATTATATTAATAAGTTAGTATTATAAACGTGTGACGCCCCACTCCCTCGGGGTCCTGACTACCCACAACCCGTAGAAATACTCGTGAATGTCAAGGACCCGACATTTCTCACGAAAACCCGCAGTCTCCTTTGAACGTGTTTCATCCAGACATACAAACCTGTCCCAATATCAATCACCTGATACAAATATGGATAAAAACGGCCTCTTGGGCCCATACTACAATATTCTTCACAATATATATATCCAACTATATCCAATAGTTTCAAGAGTTCAAATTCTACTCTTATACAACACATATATTAAAATTAGAGAATTCTAATACATGTCATACATCATAAACCAAAGCCACAATCCGGCTTTTCTTCTAAACTCAGCCACTAGGACGAGCCATCTCCTCGTGCACTCCCTGTACCTGAAAATATGTTCCCTCGACAGGGTGAGCTAATGCTCAGTAGTGGAATCACCCTAAATGGGCTACTCTCCACCTAAGTGCATATGCAATGCTACAAAATAAACACACATTCAAGCAAACGTGACGATCCTACTAATGTCTAAGTGATCATCTCATACCCCGAGTCCTCACCGACTCCTCACACCTACTGCCATGTATGAGAAAACTAGTTTCAAACAGTTATTTTGTTTAATTGTGGTCAACCCTCCGATCTAAGTAGTGGACCGTCTCTCCGATGTTTTATTTAGTTGACTACTTCTCCGATGTATATCAATTGGGCGACTCGACGATTGATACTATATGGACTAACTGATATTATCAATTGGGCCGATCTCGACGATCGATATTTTACATTTATTAGTCTAATCCTAAATCGCCTCTTAAGAAATATTGGAACGGTACATGTTTATAAACATCATTCAAGTAAGTCAGAGCTAAATTAGTACACCCCCAAAATAAGACTTTGATAATTAAACTTAAAATCTATGTTTTTAACAACTTTGCCCAATACCATCGAACATGTATGAGATGGTCAGGGGTCTCCTATCTAAAACCGCAGGTCTCAAGTTCAGTCTCTGGGAATACAATCAGGTTACGTGATAGAGTTTTATCTCCTCAGGGTCTATCCCGACCGAATAAGAATTAGTTTGAGGTGATATGACTTAAAGGTGTCTTTCATGTGTGCACACGCCAAGACACTCATGACAAAAAAAAATAATAATAACTTTCGCTTAATAATGGGTCTTATTGTTATTTGTTGATTCGCCACACGGCTGGGGTATGGATGGCAATTTTGAATCCGCTGCCCGATTCGAATGAAGGAGGATATAGGAGAAAAATTTAGACTCCGATTAAATATTTTTATAATTGTTTGAGTTTTAGATTCGGGAGGATGGGGAAGGTATGATGAGTAGTATATCCTACCCGTCTCATCCTCGACTAACACGCGATTAAATATATAATATATAAATATTATAAATATTTATTTATATTTTAAAAGCCTTGGAAGTAAAAACAAACCGGAATTTAACATTTTTTTTAATCTTCTTTTTAACTGATCACAATAATTCTATTACTATTATACGACAAATAATTTGTAATATTTATGATTTTCTAAAATAATAATATTTTCGCCATATCTACCAATTGGAAGAGCATTCAAAGTTTAAAATGAAAGAAGATCAAGGAGAGGAGGGATCAGTGTCCCATGATGACAGCTTTTACTCCTCTCTCTCTCTCCTCTCTTCTCATTTCCCTCTCTATATATATATATATATATATATATATATATATATATATATATATATATTATATATATATATATATATATATATATATATTTTGAGGGAATATAAAAACCCTGTAATGAGTATGAAGAAAGGGGGAAAAGGGAGAGAGTTTTTGTAAGTTTCCTTATTACTTATATATTTTACATTTAAATATTATATAAATAAATGATACTTATGTGTTTTCTTTCATTTCTTAAGTTTACACGATACATAGTTTATATTTAATATTAATTATTAAAAAATAAATTTTGGTTTGTGCAGTTACGTTGTTAAAATATTTAATACTAAGACCAATATCAAAATATTTCACAGCACTATGGGAATGGAGACTCTAAATGTGTTATTTACATAAATCATAGAAATAATTTGTTCTTTTATCTAAAGTACTAAAATTATGATTCAATAGAAATAATTTTAATTTTAATGGATAATATAAATGGCTAAGGAATTTCAATAATTCTTGTTAAATCAATAACATTATAATGAAATATACTTATCAAAATTACTCAATATATATATATATATATATATATATATATATATATATATATATATATATATATTTTATTATTTTATTCGAGTAGATATTAAAACAAATATTTTATTTCAATACCATAATTATCGTTAAAAAATAATTTTATTTTCAATTTTTTCACACCAAACGTGATGAAATAATAGAAATTAATTTATTTTATTTCAAATTACATACTACATTTTTCTTTTTCTCTATACTTGTTTTCGTCAGCAGCAAGAAAGAATATGCTAATAATATTATAAATAAATATATTTTGAGTATTTAGAAAATAGACTTTAAAGATGTTGAAATACAGTATCGATTTAAGGTATAAAATTAGGTATACGTTACGACATAAATTCTTAGTACTTCGTATATTTAATTAATCTAAAGCTTGATATATTATTAAATATGTTATTTAAGTTTAAAAATGTATATTTTAGTGCTATTTCTAAATAATGAGGCTCCAGAATAAAAGAGAAATTTGGTCTCAAAGCCACCATACCGCAGTCGTCATTTCTACTCTTCACTATAAATGCTGAAAATACGTACGCTAGTAAACACAGCACAGGAGTGGAGGCGAAGGTGTTATCGACGGTGAAAGAGTTGAGCATTACTTTGATTTAGTATTGGAATCGAGATTCTGGGGTAAATATAGAGAAATTCTTGGAAAGCGGTTCATCTGTTGTTTGATACGCTGTCGAAGGTGACCTGGGAACATGCCCGAGGCATGTTGAGGCTGACACCGATGTTACTGTTAGCATCAACTCGGGATTTATTCCTCGGTGTAGAATGAATATCGTGTTCTTCTTTTTCAGACACCGCATCATTAGGCACAACATCCTGATTATTTCCCAGATAATGTTATTCTCATTTTTCCACAATGCTTTTCTTTGAAAATTTAGATTGACTACCTGTGGCTTCTCTCTATCGAGAAATGAGTTCTAAGTTTGAGAACTCATTTTCTTTGATAGAGAAGCCACATATGTTGGGTGAATCCAATCCTAAATTTTCAAAAACGCTGATGGAAAATGGGGATAACAGTTGTCCTGGAATTAGTAAGGATGTTGTGCCTAGTGTTAAAAAATGCAGACATGCATGAAGAACTCTGTCATTCATTCTCCTACACCAGACTCATCCAAGTTGATGCTAACAACATCAATTGTTTCAGCCTCAACATCAACATCAGGCATGTTCTCCTCGGGCCCTCCAACAACGCTGACCAAAACAATGGATTAGTTACTCAAGTTTCTCTATGTTTACTTCCCCAAGCCAACTTCTCGGGCCTAATGCTTCAAATCAAAGTGTTCCAACAAATTTTCACCATCAATGTCGTGAATCAAGGGCAAATGCCACTCCCACTCACCAATGCTGAAATAGTGTTTTACTTACTAATCGTGCATTGTCACTGCATCTATGAAATTGAGAAATTAAGAAATGTCATAGAGTTATGGATGGCTTTTTTCATTGTTGATTTCTCTTTTTCGATTCTAGATTTTTCATTATTTAGAAATAAACACTAAATACATTTTATTCATCTGTATTTAATAATATATCAAACTTTAAATTAATTAAATATACCTCAAAATTACTTAAATTTATGTCCTATAACATTACCTAATTTTATCCGCAATCGATACCTTCATTTTAACATCTTTAGAGTCTATTTTTCTAAATATAAATGTTTATTTATGAAAATATTATTAGCCTATTCTTTTCTTGGCTCTTTGTATTTGAAAACAAAATATGGAAAAAAGAAGAAGAATGTAATTAATATAATTTGAAATAAAATAAATTGAATTTCTATTATTTCATCACGCTTTTGGTATGAAAAAGGAATTGAAATAAAAATTATTTTGGTTTGATAGTTAATAGTGCCGAAAAGAAATAATTTATTTTATTATCTATCGAGATATATGCAGATTTTTAAAAATATATTAAAGTAAATAAATAATAATATAGTATATATATATATATATATATATATATATATATATATATATATATATATATATATATATATATATTGAAGTAATTTTGATAAGTATATTTCATTATAATATTTATTAGTTTTTAAGAGATTATTTGAAATTCCTTAATTGTATTTATTTATCCATTAAAAAATTAAAATTGTTTCTATTGGAATCATAATTTTTCATACTTTAGATAAAAAATTAAATTATTTCTATGATTTATGTATTATTTTATTTACATCCACTTTTAAAATTCCATAGTTGTAATGAGAATATTTTGATATTGGTCTTAATTTATTATTAAAAATTATATTAACTTAACATGAAGCTTTAATAACAAACCAAAATTTATTTTTTAATAATAAATTTAATATTAAATATAAACTATTATTATCATTAATAAGCTTAAGAAATGAAAATACATAATTTATCATCATTTATATAATATTTCAAATGAAATTTTAAAATATAAATAATAAGAAACTTATAAAAATTTCCTTTTCCCTTTTTTTCTTCCTCTTCACATTTTAGGTTTTTTATATTCTCTAAAATATATATATATATATATATATATATATATATATATATATATGTAGAGAGAGAGAGAGAGAGAGAGAGAGAGAGAGAGAGAGAGAGAGAGAGAGTAAATCACATCATCGGGACACTGATCCCTCCTCTCCTTGATGTTCTTCATTTTTAAACTTTGAATGCTTTTCCAATTGAACTAGATATGTAGATTGAAAAATATTATTATTTTAGAAAATCATAAATATTACAAATTATTTGTCGTATAATAGTAATAAGAATTATTGTGATCAATTAAAAAAGAAGATTAAAAAAATGTTAAATTCCAGCTTTGTTTTACTCCAAGGCTTTTTAAAATAAATAAATATTTATAATATTTATATATTATATATTTAATCGCGTTGCTCGAAATGAGGATGAGACGGTGGATATACTACTCATCATACCTTTCCCATCCTCGAATCTAAAAACTCCAAAACCTAATTATCAAAATATTTCACCGAGTCTAAAATTTTTCTCTATATCCTCCTTCATTCGACCGGGCATCGGATTCAAAACCAAGCATCCATACTCCAAAACCGATGTGGCCAAATCAACAAATAACAATAAGACCCATTTATTAGGCAAGAGTTATTATTATTTTTTTGTCATGAGGTGTCTTGAGCAATTGGTAACACACACGAAAAGATAATCTTTGTCATATATCACACTCCTCAAAATCCACCCCATTCGAGCCGGGATAGACCACCACAAGGGATAAACTCATCACGTAACACAATTGTATTCCCAAGACTCGAACTTGAGACCTCTGGTTTAGATAGGAGAGACCCTAACCATCTCATCTACATGTTCGATGGTATTAGACAAGAGTTGTTAAACAACATTGATTTTAAGTTTAATTATCAAAGTCTTATTTTGGGGGTGTACTAATTTGCACTACAACTTGCCCAAATGATATTTATAAGGCCATTTCATTCCACTCCCCAACAAAGAAAAATAAAAACAAAGGTGAAATTGATTCTCTCAAGAATGTCATAATGTAATAAAGAAAAGGAAGAGATTTGATTCATCAAAAGGTTAAATGATAAAACAAAATTCAAAAAAAAAAAAAGAGAGAACAGTTCTACTGATTCTCGACTTGATGCATTGCTAAATAATTGGTGTTTTAGAAATTGGATCGACCTACAATCCGATCGAACCATCGATAATGATCTTTTCTGACCTGATTTAATTCAGTTCGATCACAATTTACCATCGGGTTTGGTTTTTTAAACCATGAACCGATAATTTTCGGTCTAATCACCTATCTAGTTTTTAAAACATTGATTGAAATAAAATAAAGAAAGCTAAAACTTCCCCATTTCGTGGATTAGTGTCGAAATCCAGTGACATTTGATTTTTGACTTTAGCTTTTATCATGTTTGTTTTTTAAATTTTTTATGACTTATTTATGAAATTTTAAAACTTGTTGCTGAATAGAAAAAGCTAAAATATTTGATTTTTTGACTTTTATTAATGCTTTTTTAATATTTTTTTTCATTAAGAGAAAAACTATATAATATAATATATAAAAAATCATATTCTTTCATGCTAATTAAATAAAATAAAATAAATTTTTTACTTAAAATTTATTATTTCAAATTTTGGATAAAATTAAAAAGTTGATTTTTAGAAAAACAAAGTAAAAAAAAAGACAAGTCGACACCTTAGACCGCTTAAAACATACTAATGTTTATAGCACTACGCCTGCTCCATTAAATCCCCAAGAAAACTGATTCAAGAAAATCCAAGAAGCACAATGACCTTCTAGCATTTAAAATGGCAATAAAAATTTTATGCAGCACAATTAACCATAGAGTACGAGTAGGGGTGTAATCGAGTTGAGTCGATACAAAACCAAGCTCGAACTCGATTTGATTAAAAAACTCAAAGCTCAAACTCGACTCTAACTAGATCAAGCTTTTTTTTTTTTTGTCAAATGTTCGAAACTCAACTCATAAAATAGACAAGCTACTCGAACTCGATAAAGCTTGAATTAATTAAAAAATTAATAAATAATTATATTCGAAATCGAATCGATTAAAAAACTCGAAACTCGAACTCGATTGAACTTTTTAGATGTTCAAACTTGACTCGTAAAATAGTCGAATCCACTCGAACACACCCGATAAAACTCAAAGTACTAGTAAAATTAATAAATAATTATATTCAAACTCGACTTGATTCGATTAATAAAATAATAAAACTTGATTAAGTCATAACTCGAAATGGTGCATTGTGATAATTCGAACCTCACCTCAACATACTACTTTAACTACTTGATTTAGACTCTATAAACTCCGACTTAAATTGACTCGGTCTTAAGTTCGACTTGATTAGCAAGTAAAATGGTAAAACTCAATTAAGCTTGTGAGCAGCTTGAGTTGGGTATTGTGATACTTGAACTTGAATCGACAGGCTACTAAAGCTACACGAGCTCGACTCGGTCAACTCCGATTCGACCTCGAAAAGCATTCTATGAGTGAAGCTCGACAGCTTCATGAATTGCTTGACTCATTTACACTCTCTAAATAATGAAAGCCACAAACACACAAACAAGAAGACATGGATTTGGGTGTGGCTTGAACTATCACTCAAGTTCGACTCCAATTAATAAAATAGTAAAGCTCGAATCTCGAGTATTATATGAGCCGAGCTTGAATAGATCATGACTACCACTCGCTTACAACCCTAAGTAGGAGATAGAAACACACAAACGAGAAGACAAGATGGATTTGTGTATTAACTATCCCCAAAGATGAAATTTCAATGATAGTCCCATGAGACTAATGAAACGTATAAAGTTGAATGGAAAACTAATGCACTCCATTCATCATTGTCGAGTGATCACTAATAGCAATTTATTTTGCAAATGAAATTTCCATGTTTTGTTTCAAATCAATTTATTTTAGTAATCCATACCAAAAACAAACTCTTGCATTTTCCAAACAATTGCTACAGAATGTTTATTCAAATTTGCATTAAAACCTGGAAAGTGAGGAAAATTACGGGCATTTCGTGTGCTTGTTCCTCCTAAGAAGATGAAGACGAGGCGAAAGATCGAAACCAAAATGGACAACTAATAATCCGAGCATGCACCTTCAAGATTGAGAATGGCCCTTGACGATGAAATTTTGGCGACTGATCGGATTCATTACGACTGAGGTCCTCAAGTAGCTACAGGCCAAGCTGCTCAGCTTCTATCTGGCTTTCTTCCACCATTCCTTCTTCAAATGGGGCGTGAGTTGTACCATCAAACAAATCGACTATACGCTTAGGGACTAATACAAATATTTTGGTTTCCTTTGGAACCCTGAAAGTACTAGGAAAGAAAAAACCAAGTAAAATGATTTTTTTATGTTTGGTTTTCACGTTGGAAAATATTAAAGAAAATCAAATGTAATCAAAATTTTACATATTTTTTAATTTCTCAGTCATCATATAATAGAGAGAAACAAATAAAATGAGTTTGAATAAACATATAAAATTAATTTATTAAGTTTAAATATATTTTTTACTGTGTTTAGAACTCAGAAAATACTAGGAAGAGGAAAAAAAATTACTAAAGAAAATGATTTCTCATGTTTGGTTTCACCTATGAAAAATATAAAAGAAAATCAAATATAATAAAATTTTCTCAAAATTTTACATATTTTTTGAGTTTGAATAAACATATAGAGTTAATATTTTAAGTTTAAACTTATATTTTATTTTCCTCCAAATTTTCTTTCCTTTCACTTTTCCTCTCTATTTTCTTTTTTTTTTTTTAGTACTTCCTGTTCCAAACCGAGCCTTTGGGAATCCAAAAAGTACTAAGGAAAGGAAAAAAAATAACTAAGGAAAATGATTTATCATGTTTGGTTGCACGAGTGGAAAATATAAAATAAAATCAAATATAATCAAAATTTCTCAAAATTTTACATATTTTTAAAATTTTTGGTCCTTATTTAATAAAATTAAACAAATAAAGGAGTTTGAAATAAACATATAGAATTAATATTTTAAGTTTAAACCTATATTTTATTTCTTTTTCTCCAATTTTGCTTTCCTTCCACTTTTCTCTATTTTCCTTTATTTTCTTTCTTTAGTACTTTCCAAGTTTCAATGAAGCCTTTAAGTTTCAAATAAAACTTAAGGAAAATCACCCAAACTCACCGCCAAATAACTTGCCATCGTAAATAAAACCTGGTCACATACATATGCAAACTGCAAAGGATGCAAAGAAGAGAGCCAATGATGTACTTGAGAGCCATGTTAAAACCGTGACAGAACAAGAAATACAGCAATTAAAAAATAAATGTGACCAAAATTGTTTAACCATTTCCGATAGAAAATAAAGAAATTTTGTTAAGAATAAAGCTCAACATAGGAAAGGAGAAAATATCTTTCACATGAGAAACCAAAGCCTTAGTTCAAAATAACAACACCTGCAGCCGTGAAGTTGTACTTTTCACTCTGCCCGCTATACAAATAACAGAGGAGTTATACAAATGAAAATCGAACAATTGATCAAACAATACATAGGAATTTCTTGTTTTCCATGTTTAAAAAGATGGGCTTTGGGGAGAGATGGATTAAATGGGTAGAGTAGTTTTCTGTTATAATGAATGGATCTCCATCCGGTTTTTTTTAAAGTCCAAAAAGGTTTAAGATAAGGAGATCTCCTCTCCTTATTTATTCAGATTGTGATGGAAGTTTTTAGTCGCTTCTGAACAAGAAGGCGGAAAGTGGTGGCTACTTGTCTAGGTGGGCGTGTAAGAGGCAAGGGGTGGTGTGTTGGATTTCGCATACTTATTTATTATATGTTGATGATAATATGGTGTTTTGTAAGGGGTTGTAAACTAGATGACTTTTCTAGTTGGGGTGTTAGGTGGGTAATATCCATTCCTATTACTGGGGCTTCTTTCAATCCCAGGCGCTAGAATAGGTCGAAGAGAAAGCTTAGCCATAAAGAAAAGATAGTATTTACCCATCTACTTAATATAGCTCTTTGAATGCCAAGATAAGTGCAAGAAACTTTAGAGAAGATTTTAAGGATTTTTGTAGAACGGTGGGCTCTCAGGTAGATACTACACCTCAAGATGGAAAATGGTTTTGTTCGAGGGAAAAAAGGGAGAATTGAGTGTGAGGTGTCTCTTTATGATGAACAAAGCCTTTTTGTGCAAGTGGAGTTGGCGATGTGCCGATAAAGCAGAGGCCCCTGAGGAAGCAAGTCATTAGTCAAAAGTACGAAGAAGATGATGGGGGATCATTTCACTGGTGAGGAAAGGTATGTTATGGATTCTAGACTTTCTCCAATAAACTCTCTCTCTCTCTCTCTCTCTTGCTCTCTTCTCTCTCACGCACGAAGAAGATGATGGGGACACCCTCTACGAGGTGAGTGAGCGTATGGTATGGGATCTCTAGACTCTCTTCTCTCCTCACCTCTCTTAGTACGAAGAAGATGGTGGGGATGGCACTCCTACGGGTGAGGAAAGGTATGGTAGGATTCTAGACTTTCTCTCTCTATATATACACACCCTTTACCTATCAAAAAAATAAAATAAAAATGTTGAATCTCCTCCTCCTAACTCCTAACTTCGTAAAACTCTTATGATCTGAGGGAAGAGGTTGTCGGCCAATTATTCCCTCCTCACTTCATCAAATTCAATATTAAGACAAGAAAGAAATTTATCTAGATCCTAATGCTATAGCCTTTTCGCACTACTGAAATACTTGGTGATGGTGTCACCTCCCAACATATCTCACCAAGTTAAAAGAGAGAAATTCATAAACATGAGATTTGTTGCTGATATTAGAGTACGTCTCGCCAATATTTCCTAAAGTTCATTTGCAATTGGATAGAAATTGGAACTTATTGTTGTAAACTGACACACCCCCACCTTGACACACCCCCACCCTCTGCTGAGTGCAAGGTTTACCACTCCATAGAAACCCTAGCCGCTACTCTAACGACTAGAAACTCCCCGTGAAGCGGCCGTATTGCTTGCTAAACCTCCTATAAATGTGAGACTTAATCTCTTCGTGACCACCTCATGGGTACCCTTCGCACTATAGGATATCCTCATTCCCACCGAGTTCCTTTCGCCTCCCTGCAGATTCAACCTGTGACCTAGGGTCTTTAGTCCAACGGGAAGCATCTCGGGTAAATTAATCAGCTCAAATTGGTACCGTAGATGCTTCCCATTGGACTAAAGACCCTAGGGTCCCGGCCTGAGTCCTGGGAGGCGAGCGGAACTCGTTGGGAATGAGGATATCCTATGCGAGGTTTCCACCGGCGGGCACCTACGAGGTGGTCACGGCGGCGGGGGTCCTGGCCAACAAAGGCGCCTTTACGCGGGTCCACACTCTCTGTGACCCCCTCAGTGGTACCCTTCAGTGGCTCCACCTGTGGTCCACCCTTCGTAACCACCGGGTGCCCTTCGTGTGGGTCCCACTACGTGGAATATCATGCCCTCCCCTAGGCATTTTCTTTCGCCTCCGTAGAGACTCGAACCCAGGACCAGGGGCTTAAGGTCCAATGGGGAGCATCTCTACTACCAACTGAGCTACAATTCATCCCATGTCGTTGATTTACTTAAACTAAATCAACCCAATGCATTTCCAATTAAACCCTTTCTTGGCCTAACCCTCTCATCTCATTTTCTATTGAACTTTTAATTCCATTAATTCCTTCAAGCATTTCAAGTAATGTCATTAAATCAATTAAAACCAATCAAACAACATCACTTTTATTAACATCCAAAGTTTACCTAAATTGACAATCCTTATAATATCATTCTTTCTTTTCAATTTCTAGCAAATCAACCTAGAATTATATCAATTTACTAACTAAAGCCTTAATGTAACTCCATTGAAGGTTTAGATAAATAATCCATAAAATCCCACTGCTTACTAGAACCTCTTAAACCCACATCGACCCACTCTGCTTTCTGTCTCTGACTTTGCGTAGCCTCGATTTCAAACCCATGCTCCTCTCATTCCTAATTGCGCCTCCTACTACCCGTCGCACCGTGTGTGACTGTCGACGCTATCGTGGTCCAAATCTCTGACTAAAACCTACAAAGAAACCTCTTCAAGCCGTGATATAATCTTTTCGTTTTTCCATTTTATCTTTTATCATCGATTCAACTCTTCAAGCAATGATACATGACTAACTTCTCTTGATACATATCTCAGGAGATTTCTCGAATAAGAACCTCATATCCTACAATTGATCGTGGCACGATTATGTATAAGATCATGCATTTTATATGTTAATCTATCATTAGAATCGTCTTCTTCATCTCTTTTTTTTTCTCAACAATCATCCTGACACTGATTCCTCGAAATATCGATCTCCCATGTCCTCTAATTGCTCATCCCCGTTTAAACCCGTAGAACATTATCATTTCCATGTTGAAGTAGTAACAGATTTTCATTCCAACGAATAGACTCTCATTTGGACAAGTCTGATTTACATTACATTAATATTCCTCCTAAGGTATCATGATGAGTGGACTTTCTACACATGCCTACAATTTCTTCCAACTTTTATGATCTTTCACCGACACTATTCTCCTATCCTCCGTATGTAATCTCGGGAAATTAAAGTCCAAGACTCCTTTTCATTTCAGACCTTCCAACTCAAAAGATCTAGTATTATTTCTATAAATGAAACCTCGCATTTGGTGGTGGTACTAATGCCTCGCAGCCTCCCGGTGGCGAGCCTGCCGACGACGCATTTTCTCGTGAACTCAAAATTTCATATGTCATAATGCATATATATTTAAATCACATAAATAATTTATGAAATTTTAAAATAAAACATTAAACAATCATATGAACATAAAATTTTCAAACTTTATAACATTTTGAAACCGTGGCTCGATAATTTACGTTGAAGGATCCCACCTAGATTAACCTCATGAACCCGAGGGGGACTCTCCAAGACCCAATGGATATAGAAACTTTTGCTTAAACTGGTCAAATAAAAAATCCATGGAGCGAACCTCATAATCTTTAACATACCTTTAGAAAATAATGCGGAAGCGAAGTGATAATTTTTTTTTTTTTTTTTTTTTTTTTTCTTTTTGTTTTTCAAACACTGTGATTTTTCAGAAAAATCGGCTATAGTTTCCTCTCGCTGACTTTTCCAAATTTACAAAACTCCGATATAAAAGCATTTAAAAACACTTATAAAACTTCAATTTTATATTTCCATATTGGGACTTCGCCCACAACCCAATCAACACAATATACATACATATACATTTGTTTATCAATCATCAAACATTCAAACCCTCTTAAATTCCATGCCCATTTTTATCAAAGCATTTTGGGCTTGAGCCGGACTTAAGCCGACCGCCTACGAACCTCATCCACTGAGGATCAAAGCCCACGTAGTTCCTTTTCAACTTTATACATATACGTATATACATAACAAAATATTCAACATAAACAATATGCAAAATTATATATACAATGAAATCACAATGTCAGTCTTCATCACCGGCTCGACTCCATCGCACAGAGGGTCCTCTATCGACGCACTCGTCTCTCCCGAAAATGTTTTGAAAACACATGGAAAAGAAACGAAGCTAAAGGAGCCCGAGTGTTTTCATTAAAATAACATTTTCAAGAGATATACCAAAATAATACATACTTATCCAACTAAAATCCATTTATACCTTAAACATTTATGCCTTAAACTTTCTTCTAAATAAATACTTATACCATTAAAATCAATTTATGCTTTGAAACATTTATGCCTTAAACTTTCTTTCAATAAATACTTATACATTTAAAATCCATTTATGCTTTGAAACATTTATACCTTAAACTTTATTTCTTCCTTCTAATACATACTTATACAATTAAAATCCCATTTATGCCTTAAACTTTCTTCTTTCTCTTTCTTCCTCTCGATGGAACCTGTGGAGATAAACACACCGACGCTTCTGCACCGGACTCAAGTGAGGGATACCACATTCCAAACTCATAACCACTACGCTGCGAAGAAACTCACGCTTTGCATAGGGTTCCAGTCATAGCACCTTATCACGTGTAAGGATATTACTCTAGACACCTAATTCCCTCCCTCAGTTAGTAACCTATAACTTTACCCTCTAAATCCTTACACGCCTTGCTGTACCCCGGCCGATATCAAATCATAATAAATTTTCATAAGGGTTGGGTAACCATCAGTAAAACATTTATCAAACTACATTTATAAATCCATTTAAACTTTACTTTATCATGAAAATCTATATATATATGCAAATATACATATGTACCTTTACACGTTTAAACTTTCATAATGCCTAACATATGCATACATATATAATTTAATATAAATATATATATATTTGATGCAAGATAAACATGTACATTAAATTTTGTGATTTATCAAAACTTTTCATTTAGGCAATATAAACATTTACATTAAACTTTTCATTTTAATATCAAAATAATTCACTTTTAAAATTCAATTTGCAAAACATCATTTTTACACTCTTGCGCCCACCGCTCAACCCGCTTGCTTCCCGCTGAGTTCCCGTTCCCGTCCGACAGTCCTTTCTACCTTTCCAAGAAAATCACAATTACACATTAACCATAATTTCCATTTAATCCACCATAAACACTCATTCCTATATTCTTATTCCTCTAGGAATCTATTTTACTTAGAATTGAATCAATCCAATCGGATCATCCAAACTAAAGTTGCGCATTTCATGCCAACCAGTCATTTTACCGATTTTTCTAGTGACAGTTTGTATTACTCATTTTTCCGAGGTCTTGATCATTTTGACACTATGTCCTTATACTCATTTAAAGTTAAGGTGCTATGGTTCTATTCCAATTGAATCACCCACCCGAGCAATCGAAACTCACTTTACGTCCAAATAACCGGGCTAATCTATGTTCAAAAACTGAACCAGAATTTGGCTTGCACATGGTCCTACTTTGAGTGAATATTTAGGTCACTTAGGATCAGAATTTGGCGATACCTTCTTCTTAAGTTTTGTTTTCCTTCAAGTCTATTTTACGTAGCCACTTAAATCACTCAAATCGGATCAAAATTGAGTAAGTTATGGCCAAAATACCAAAACTGGTCAAAACAGAAAACAGGACATTTCCTGTACCGAGACTGCTGCCCAAAAATTGACCAAAATGTGTTTGTCTTCCATTTTTTCTTTCACTCTAAACACTTAAATCTGATGCATTATACCCATTTCAACATAACACACACAATTCACCATCAAACCCTAACCCTTACTCACTTGATTTTGTCAAAACCCTAACCTAATCCATTTCTTTCTCAATTTCTATCAAATTCATCATGATTCAACCTTAAATACCCCAATTGGGGTTTTATCCACAAAACCTCAACAATTCAAGGGTTTGTGTGGGATCTCTCAACTAAAAACCCTAGGTTTGGAACAAACCAATCTCCATAGAAAACCCTAGCAATCACACCAACTCCTAGACATCCAAAAGACACTTGATTCCATACAAAAACATACCTTGTTCTTCTCCTTCTTCCTTCCTCTTCTTCCTCTTCTTCCTCTCTTCTTCTCCCTTCCTTTTCTCCTCCATACGGGTGCTCTTAACTTTTTGAGAGACCAAATGGAATTATTTGGTTGTCTCCCATTTAAATATTCTGAACTTTCCTTAAATTACAATTCTGGTCCTCCATTTCTTTATATTGCCAATCAACTATTTTATCACATTCGAGCCCATGAACCTCATCGTCCATTCTAATGAGTCACAAACCCTAACCTAGCCCTTAAGAAATGTTTTGATTGGCTCTCATAAGAAAATATCTCCATTTTATCAGATTTTTATTCCTTTTTGTCTTATACTGCTTTTATACTGATTAAACGTCAAAAATATTCTATGGTCGTCTAAACTTCAAATTGACCATGAAATATTCTAATTAAATCCTTCACAGTGGATTCCAGGCTTTGAAATCACCGAAATCGGATTTAAAATCATTAAAATCGGAACCTATAATAGCTAAGATATTACCCGACCACGCTCGACCACCCGAAACCATCCAAACTGACCGCTTCACTTTATTTCAGTTTCGTTAGTCTTCTTATGATATATTCCTCGACATTTTCGTATTTTCGCCCACTTCCGAAAATTTCAACGCAGCTCCGAATTTTCAACCGAAATCACTATTCACTTAAAGTCTTCTATTCTCTTCTAAATATCACCAAAGTCATAGGAACCGAAATTTCATAAATTCCTTTGGTAAACCCTCCATCTCGATATAATAAGAAAAATCATTATTCCTTAGGGCATTCAAGGTTACAATTTTCGAAAATTCCACTCTGGCGTCCAAATGACGTCCGAGCATTCTAAATTATAATCTACCTGCTTCTATCATCGACCTCTAATCCGCTCAAAACTACTATTATAACATTCAATCAAAGTTGGGGTTTTACAATAAAATTTTTCTTTATTTTATAACTTAGGATTTGCAAAATTTCTAAGAAGATAACAGCCGATATAGGACATGTCCCAAACTCAGATATCCAATTTACACTATATCCCAAAATATGGCAACAAGCACACCAACACATTCTCACAAAACTACTCTATGTACATACATATGCTCCATTATACAAGTTCAAAGTATTTCTCTTACACAATATTCTTAATTACTGCACTGATATAAATGTCGTAGAATCCTAATCTCGCCTCCAAAGGTCCGAGGTCCAGACTGAAAATAGTTTTTAAAATACAAAAATAATGAGCTAAACGAGCCTGAGTGTATGTTTTATAAAAATGTTTTGTTTCCTCTTCCTAAAACATCTCTTAAAATCAGAAACTTTCTTTTACAATTATTTTCCGTAAGTTTTTTCTTTTTGCTTTTTCAAGTTTCTAAAACTTTTCTTTGCTTGCTTGCTTTTGTATTGCTTGCTTTTAAAAAGTTTCAAACTTTTCTTTACTCGCGCTTGCTTTGCTTTTCTTTAAAAGCTTATATAAACTCTCATTTCTTGCTTGCTTAGAAGTTTATAAACTTCTCAAAACTTCTTGCTTGCTTGCTTTATCTTGCTTGAAAAAGTTTCTTAAAACCTTCACAAACCTTTGCTTTAAAAGTTTCTCAAAATTTTTCATAAAAACGGAGTAATGGGCTCAACCGCTTGCTTTAAAATCCCACGAGTTGGGCTCAACCGACGCTTTGAAATCTAAACGGAGCTCACTCAACCGCTTGCTTTAAAACTCTCCTAAGCCCGGGCGACCGGGAACCAATGGCTGATTTTTCAAAACCGTATATTGCGCTCATAAACATCAACCACCGGAAGCCTATTTCGCTATCGCATTCCCAGTGAACACTCGAAGCTCTGGCATCGCGTTTCGTGGAAGGACCTGGGTCCGCATCACCTTTTTCCGGTGAATATGGTGGAATTGACCTGGGTCGCCATCACCATATGTAGTTAGAGCTCATAACCTTATATACTCCTGTACGTGCCACGGTCTCCTTTAAATGCATGATGTATGTCCTACGCTTGCCGACCATTAAAAACTAAATGTATGTATGAGATCCTCAACACCACTGCACGCATTCGAATACCTCTCGACCGCTTTCTTGCTTATAACTGTGGAAGGCCTCGTTTTTCACAAACATTCTTACTTGCTTTGCTTGAAAAATGGTTTAATTATTCAAACCATTTGCTTACTTTCGCTTGCTTGAAAATGGTTTTACAATTTAAGACCAATGCTTGTTTTCAATTATGGTTTAACTCAAACCATTTGCTTGATTTCTAATTCATCGCTTGCTTTTGAAAATGGTTTGAACTTCAAACCATGGAAATACCAAAACAAGTAAAACAATTTATAAATAATAATAATAATAATACTAGTATTTTTGGAAAATGAGTTTAGAACACTTTTCACCTCTTGCTTCGCAAACTGGCAAAGTACAGCCCACAACTTTCCAAATTTCTTTGCTTTAGCCTACACACCGATGTATTAGATCACTACACACATAATAACCAAGCAATTTGCACACTGTGTTATAATTAAAATTTTCGTGGAAAATATTGCATCCCAAATGCCATTCATGTGCATATGGCTAGATTCTAGACTAAAGTGGACTTTCCATATAGCCTAAAAAACACCCGAAAAACATTTGAATTATGTCCGACTGCTTGAATAAAATCCTGAAATTTTAACTTAAAACCGTCTCAAAATGTCCCAAATTCAGCCCGGACCGGGTCCGAAAAATAGTCCCAAAATTTCCTAAAATTTCCTAAAATTCCTAAACCTCAAATTTAAAATTTTGGGACTAATTTATTGGTTCTAAGAATATTCCAAGCCATTATATAGCCTTAGGCTCGAATAATACAAGTAGGAAAAATTTCCCACCCTTCAAGCTCGGGACATAAAGCCAAGATTTTGTGTCCACGCCAAGTAATTTCTCGTCGCAAGTAGAAGAACTTTAAACTTTGGTCCGGCAGCAATTTCACTAATGGCGTAGATCTCGAGAAAACCAAAATTTGGGGCCTTTCGTGATATTTACCCGAATTCTGAAACTTGTGTTTTTAGTACTCACGAGTAGCCCGTCGTTGTGTAGGCTACTTTTCTGTGGTTTATCCCGACTTGAACCGACTACGATTCTTCATAAATCCGAGAAAAAGAAGAGAGAAAAATAAACTAAAAATCGCCACGTCTCTCTCTCTCTCGCTCTCACCGTCTACGCACGCCGTCCTTCTTCCTTTGATTTTAACTTTTTTTTTTTTTTAATTTCTATGGGACCCACATGTCCTTTTTCTTTCTTTCTCTCGTCTGCTTCACTAAACAATTTATTTTGTCCTTGCTTTCACTCTTATTTATCCTAATTGAATATTCTTTATTTACATTTTTCGAATTTTCTAAAATCCCGCTTTCTCGTGTTTCACTCTAAACTCGTCACCTAGAAATTCATAAAGTATTCCGACTGTCTCGGAATTCAACAGAACTTTTCTAGGTCACTAGATTTCGCAAGACGAACTTAATGGCGCAAATTCCTCGCTTTTTATTATCCAAGATCTAGAGAATTTTCGAGATCTTCCTCGAATTATTCGCAATTTATTGTATCATTAATTTACTATTTAAACTTCCCTTAATTATACTTTCACCCCTCAACTTTCCTTAATTGCAAATTTGTCCTCAAGATTAAATATTGCAACCTAACTTTCAAATTTCTACTATATGGCCCATCTCAACTTAATTATGCCTACATATCCTTTTTGCTAAATGACAATTGTATCTCCTTGTTTGGCACCACATTCCTGGGTTCCAAAATATATAATTCTCTTTAATTTCATCTCCAAAATACCAATGTGACACTTGGTAATTTTATACACCCCTTGGCAGCCTCATGTATCAGACACTCTCTCGGGACGGGGTGTTACAAAATCCTCCCTCCTTAGGAACATTTCGTCCTCGAAATGAATAAACTAAACTCCAAAAGAAAGGAACCGAAATACCTCATGTGGAAAATAAGTTAGGGTACTTACTACAAGATTCGAGCCTCTGGGCCCTAAGTAGCGCCTCCTTCATGATTCCTCCATGTATCTCTCATAAGTCAAATTTTTCTTAACTCCGCACCGGGCCGCTTCTCTCAATACATGTGAAGGATCTGGGATATATTTCCTCAACATCAATACATGGAATGTATCATGAATCCTTGGTAACTCAGGGGGTAACTTCAACTTGTAAGCTACTGGCCCTACTTTGCTCATAATCTCATAAGGTCCTATATATCTCGGACTAAGCTTCCCTCGTTTCCCAAATCTCAACACACCTTTCCAAGGTGAAATCTTCAAAAAGACTCGGTCACCTATCTCGAATTGCAAGTCTCTATGACGGTTGTCCGCATAACTTTTCTGTCTATCTCTCTTATATCTTCAAGTTATCACGAACAACTTTCACTCTCTTTGGAAGTAATCAGACTAGTTCGGGGGACCTTACTAGTCTTCTCTCACCAACCTCATCCTAGCACACTAGAGTCCTACATTTCCTACCATACAATGCCTCAAATGGAGCCATCTCTATACTGGCTTGATAGCTATTATTGTAGGCGAACTCCATCAGTGCCAAATGAGTATCCCAACTTCCTTTGACCTGGAAGACACAAGCTCTCAAGATATCCTCTAACGTCCTGGTCACCCTTCGACCGGCCATCCGTCTGAGCATGAAATGTCAGGTCGAAATGTAGGCGAGTACCTAACTTTATGAGCCTAGGCGAAAACACGGATGTGAACTGGGGTCTCGTGGAAACTACTCGAGCTGGAACCACATGAAGTCTCACTATCTAGATCCACATCTGATTGGGCTGACTTTTCCAATGAATCCTCAACATTAATTGGTACTAGAAAATGGGCGAGATTTCGTCAAGCGATCAACTATTACTATATCGCATCATGTTGCCTCTGGTCGGGTGGGAGACCTTCCCTGAAAATCCATAGTAATCTTCTCATTTCCACCTTTGGAATAGGAGATGGCTATATCTTTCCCTGCGGGCCTTTGATGCTCTTGCCTTCACTGTGCAGTTTAGGCACCTAGAAACGAAACTTGCGATCTCTTTCTTCATCCCATTCCACCAGTAATGTTCTTTCAAAGTCTGTACATCTTGGTACTACCTGGATGCATAGCATACGCAGATGAATGTGCTTCTTCCATAATGTCTCTCTTCAGTTCGCCATACTCTGGCACACACATTCTCTGTCCTTTCACTATCATGCCATCATCTCTGATTTGAAACTCTGCTTTCTTTCCTTTTTCTATCTCTTCCTTAAAAGCAATCATTTGTGGATCATCGACTACCACAGAATCGATCCAGGGTGGTCTAACATGAAGCGTGGCCAAATGAGGCTCTGGATCCTCGACCTCAATATCACCTAAAGCTCAGGATCCACCAATAGTGGAAGGTAACCTGATCTCTCATGTGAGACAAGAACTCGGTCTCTACTCGGGCATACGCTACGGCATTAGCTTTCCTGGATGGTACTCAATAGATACGGTCGTAGTCCTTGTCCCGACTCGAGCCATCTTCTTTGCCTCAGTTTAACTCTTCGGGTGAAAATATATTGAAGACTCTTATGATCTGTAAAAGATCTACAAGGAACACCATATAAATAATGTCTCCATATTTTTTTAGTGCAAACCGACTCTTTGCGAGGCTCTAAATTACGTGTGGGTAATTCTCCTCCTGCTTCTTTAGGCATGCAGGGCATATGCAATCACCTATCATTACATCAAAGCCTGACCAAGGCCTTGCCTGGAAGCATCACTATAAACCACAAATCCATCTTTCCCATTGGGTAAAGCTAGAACTGGGGCTGAAGTCAATCTACTCTTCAACTCCTCAAAACTCTTTTGACATGCATCTACCCAGTCATACTTAACATCTTTCCTTGTCAGCTTAGTCAGTGGGGCTGCTATCTTGGAGAACCCCTCAACAAACTTCCTGTAATATCCTACTAAACCAAGGAAGCTTCTGACCTCTGACACATTCTTTGGCGGTTTCCAATTTACCACAGCTTCTATTTTACGGGGATCGCTCAGCCCCCTCGGGTGAGATCACATGACACAGGAATCTACCTGTCAAACCAAAGCCCGACACTTGCTCAACAGCATACAATTGTGGCTCCCTTAGGGTGCGCAACACAATCCTCGGGTGCTCACGAATGTTCCTGCGAACTACCTGAATACTAGGATATCATCAATAAAGACTATGGCCGAACCTATCCAAATCATTTGGAATACCCGGTTCATCAAATCCATAAATGGCTGAACATTGAATGACCAAGCGGCATCCTTTGAGAAATCATAATATTAAAGTGGCGTGTCACGAATGGAGTCTTGGGTACATCACTCTCATGCACCCTCAACTGATGATACCCGGAGCCCCTCGAGAGTCTATCTTGGGTATACTCGAGATCCTTTGGAGTTGATCAAACCAACTCATCGATTCTAGAAGTGGATGCGCACGGATGGTAACTTTGTTCGATTACTGTAATCTATACATAACCGCAAACTCCATCTTTATTTTTCACGAAGAGAATGGGCTCCCCATGGGGATATGCTAGTGTGAACAGATCACTGCCAACAATTCTTCCTAGCCGGGCCTTAAGCTCACTCGACTCTCTGCGGGGAGCCATCATATGGGAGGGAATGGAAATCGACAGTCCCTGAGATCAAATCAATGGTGAACTCCACCTCTCTCTTTGGAGGTAGTCTTGCAATATCATCCGGAAACACATCTGGGAACTCTCTAACAACTGGAATCTCATCCAATATAGTCCCCTCCTTTCCTGTTTCCACCACATAAGCTAGATAACCCTGACAACCCTTACGCAGCATTCTCTGATATCATAGCAGAATCTGTCTGAAGATAACTCTCTACGTAATCCTCTGAACTTTACCTCAAATTTCCCTGGCCTGTTCAGCTTTACTTTTTTATAACAATCTAATGTGGCTCTATGGCGAGATAGACAATCCATGCCGAAAACCACATCAAAATCCCTCATATCTAAGACGCGAGATCCATTTTGGGAACTCTGTCCCTCAGTCAGAATACTATCTCGACTACTGCATGCAGAATAACGGATCTCCGAATTTTGTAAAAACTCATACGACCCTCTAATCATTTGGGTCTCTATCGTAACGATCTAAGAATGGCTTGGATCACGAGAATGAATCGTAGCTCCTGGGTTATTAATGTATATGCATCATGATCAAGGATAGAAATAATACCAATGACCACATGCGGAGTTTTGCATACGCATTTGAGTCCGGCCTTATCTGGCACGAGTGCGGGGCTGCAATGCGTATCCACCAGGGCCTTTGCCTGCTCTGCCTCTACCGACCTCACTGGCTGGCGTGCGGCCCTCTGCTTGGGGAAACCTCTCCCCGGCGACTTACGGCCATGCTCATCTGATGCGGGGTGGCCCCTAGGCCCGCTCTTGATGTTTCCGCACCAATCAGCTGAGGGCACTCCTTAATGAAATGGCCTTCCTGGCCACGGTGGAAGCCTCTGTGCTAAATCTCTTACCCACGATGTCGCCTCAGGCACATGTGACATACGGAGGAATACTGCGGAATTCTTGCTATTGGCGGGAGCCTCGTGATCCACGACTAGAGATAGCTCCTCGACACACCTCGGCCTCTGTAACCTTTACCCTTGTTCCTCTTTCTATTGTGCCCGACGACTACATTGAGAGTGCACAGTGCGCTCCTCTTACTCTTACTTTCCTGCTTTCTGATCACATATTTGTGTTACTTTGCTCGACTCTCGACTGACCTCTACTAAGTCCCAAATCTATTCCCGAATTTGCCGATAAATGCACTCGATGCGGTCTTGTAGTCTGATAAAAACCTTTGCATTCGGGACTTCTATACCTTGAACATATGGAACCAATCTCACTAATTAGAAACTTCTTCTCATATTCAAAATATTGTCATGTTCTTAGTTCTTGAAGAACTCCTCAATTTTGAATCCCTTGTGGCTTTGGGAATGAACCTATGTAGACTCTTGAAATTGGTCCCCTTGATATGGCATCGGGATACCTCTCTCAGCATCCCGCGATCTTTAGCCTGTCTTGGAAGCGAGGCGGAAAACAAGACTTTGCTCATCCATGCGACCCGTAACTCCATAAACCTTATTCGGTCTAGCCATAGCAGTTTCATGCGGATCTGCTTCTTAGTCATATGGCTTAGCGCCCGATTTGTATGCTCTCTCTATTGACCTCCCGGTTCCTCAGTAACCTCCTCTGAGTGGCGGTGGAGGTTCACGGCTGTGGCCAGGTCGCTATTGCCCATATCCCGAGCAATCTGTGCCACCTTTCTGTAGTATCAAATCCGGCACTTGAGCTCCCTACGGTGGCGATGGTCGGCGATGACCTCTCTGGGTTCGCCGGCATTAGTGGAACGACTACGTGCTCATCTCTCACAGTCTTGCCGGGGCGCTCGGAAAGCCGTGGAATAACTCTCAGATGGCGACCTACAAAGTCTCTACGACATAGTCTTTGTAATTTTCCAAAATATCGCTGTTGTGCTTCAGATCGCGTGTATATGGCACTTTGGATTTGAACATGCATAGTTGCCAATACTTATGCTCTAATACCACCTTGCGTGGTATCATCTTTACTCAAGTCCTAGGTTATTATATAAAACCTGCTCTGATACCACCTTGACACACCCCCACCTTGACACACCCCCACCCCTTCCCGATTGGCGATAAAGTATAAATCCACAGCGGGTTACCTCAACGACCCAGAAACTCTGTGAGCGGCCCATTGCTTCTTTAAAACCTCTATAAAATTTTTTCTTTTATTTCTTAGGATTTAGTGAAAATTTCGCGACATAACGTTTACATAGGACATGTCCCAATCCACAGCCTTACATCCAATTTACACTATATCTAAATATGGCAACCCGGTACACCGACACATTCTCCTGAAACTACTATATGTACATACATATGCTCCATTATACAAGTTAAGTATTTTACTTCTGATATTCTTAATTCTTGCAACGATATAGTAAGGGAGAATCTGTCTGCTCAGGCGTCACAGTGTCGTACTGGAAATAGTTTTTAAAATACAAAATAATGAGCTAAGCAGGCTCCCGGTGAGTGTATGTTTATAAAATGTTTTGCTTTTGGAAAACATCTCAAAGCATAAAACTCTCTTTTATTATTTTCAGAAGTTTTCTTTGCTTTTGAGTTTCTAAAACTTTCTTTGCTTACTTGCTTTTGTATTTAACTTGGCACCAAAAGTTTCTAAAACTTTTCTTTACTTGCTTGCTTGCTTTGCTTTTCTTTAAAAGCTTATAAAACTCTCATTTCTTGCTTGCTTAGAAGTTTATAAAACTTCTCAAAACTTCTCTTGCTTGCTTGCTTTATCTTGCTTGAAAAGTTTCTTAAAACCTTTATGAAACCTTTTCTTTAAAGTTTATAACTTTTCATAAAAGCAGACACAGGGCTCGGCCGTTTGCTTTAAATCAGGGCTTGGCTTTCGACAGTCGTTTGAAATCAGCGGGAGCTTGGCTCGACGTTGCGCTTCCATCTCCACGGGCTTACAGGCGGCCGGGGAACCAATGGTGATTTTTCAAGCGCTATATTATGCTCGTAAACATCAACCCTTTGGAGCTATTTTGCTTATTGCCTTACTAGTGAACACGGAAGCACAGGCGGCCGTGCGGTGGAGGACACGACCAGTGGCATGCCTTTCCGGTGGAATATGGTGGAATTGACTGGGTCGCCATCACCATATGTAGTTAAACTCATAACCTTATACTCTGTGCGATACCGGATCTCCTTTAAATGCATGATGTATGTCCTAGTTTACAGGCCAGAATAAACTAAAATGCATGTATGAGATCTGTTTACCCGCGGTGCGTGCGGAATACCTCGACAGGTTTTCTTGCTTAGAACTAGGAAGGCTGACTCCTGCAAACATTCTTTACTTGCTTGCTTGAAAAATGGTTTGGTATTCAAAACCATTTGCTTACTTTCTTGCTTGCCCGAAAATGGTTTACAATTTAAAACCAATGCTTCTTTCCCAGTATGGTTTAACTTTCAAAACCATTTGCTTGATTCTAATTCATTGCACTTTTTCTTAAAATGGTTTGAGCTCAAAACCATGAAATACAGTCTAAACAATTTATAATAATAATAATAATACACTAGTATTTTTGGAAAATGAGTTTAGAACACTCACCTCTTTGCTTGCTAAACTTGGTACAGTTCCTGACTTTCCACTTTGCTTTTATACACACTCGATCTGTTAGATCACACCGTCGGCCTGACCAAGCAATTTGCACACTTGGTGCTACAATTAAAATTACGGAAAATATGTGGGCCCCCGAAATCTGGTCAGCGAGGCGTATAGTGGTCTAGGCCCAAGGACTTTCCATATATAAAAACACGAAAACATTTAGAAAATTATGTATAGGATTTATTTGAATAAAATCTGAGAATTACAGCTAAGCTGTCAGAAAACAGGTCCCAAAATTCAGCAGGATGCATTAGAAAGTAGTCAAAATTCCTAAAATTTCCTAAAAATTCTAAACTAGACTGAAATTTTGGGACTGAATTTATGGCCTCTAAGAATATTCAAACCATTATATAACCTTTAGGCTGAAATAACCACAAATTAGGAAAATTTCCACCTCTTGAGTTTGAAATAAGCCGAATTTTGGTGTCCACGCGTAGCTCTCGTGTGTGAGTAACTAAACTTTGGTCCGAAAAGTGCGGACCACTAGAATGGCGTAGATCTGAGAAAAACTAAAATTTGGGTTTTTCGCATATTTACCTGAATTCTCGGTGAAATCCTGTGTTTTTAGTACTCACGAGTAGCCCTCGTCGCGTAGAGCACTTTTAGGTGTTTATCGGCCAATCGACCGGTCGAGATTTTCATAAATACGAGAAGAAGAAGAAATAAGAGCTAAAAAAAAAATCGCCCCTTTGCCTCTCTGCGCCTCACCAGTCCACGCCTTCTTAGTCCCTTCTTCCCTTTTGATTTTAACTTTTTTTTTTTTTAATTCTTTATGTAGGACCCCACATGTCCTTTTTCTTTCTTTCTACGTCGTTTCGACCCAGAGAAACAATTTATTTGTCCGGTTTCAATTTCTTCTTCTATTGAATATTCTTTAAGTATTTTCCCTTTTGAATTTTTCTAAAATCCGTTTTCAGGTTTCACTCTAAACTCGTCGCCTAGAAATTCGTAAAATATTCAGAGTATGCCGATTTAACGAGGCCTTTTCTAGGTCACTAGATTCGCGAGACGAACTTAATGGCGCAGTCCATTTAGATCATCCAGGATCTAGAGAATTTTCGATTTTCTGAATTGATACGGCAATTTATTATCATTAATTCTTATTTAAACATGAGTATCACTTACCCCTCAGCTTTGTGGTACCAATTTGTCGCCAGCATTAAATATTGCAAATCCGACTTTTGAAATTTCTATGGCCCATCTCTAACTTAATTATACCTTACATATCCTTTTTGCTAAATGACAATTGTACCCTTGTTTTAAGTACCACATTAGGGTTCCAAAATATATAATTTCTAATTTCATCTCCAAATACTACAATGTGACACTTGGTACTCTTATACACCCTACGATCTCGTATCTTTGTACACTCTCTCGGGGTGGGGTGTTACATATGATAGATTTTTTCAATAAAATCAAAAACAAAAGTTGTATTCCACGTGGAGCAAAACGAGTTTTTAGTTTATATATTAAAACCCATTTTATAGACTTATCGTGGATTGAGAAAGGAGGCTTGGCGTGCAAAATGGGCGAAGCAGATTTCGGTGCAAATCGATGGATTTGTTCTCCCCATCGTGAATAAACTGAAACAATTGATTTGCTCCCGAACAATTTTGTTTATGTAAGCTTACATAAAACCCTTAGTTTTTGAGTATTTAAAATCAAAACAGTCCAAAGTCATAAAAACGCAGTAAATACAAAACCGTTTGATTTTGAATTCAAATTCTAATAACTAAATGTGCATTTAATCCATAAGTTTTAATTATTACAATCAATTTTTCATTTAATTCGTAACGTTTCGCAATAATTATTACAATTAATTTTGCATTTAATTCGTAACGTTTCAAATTAATTCTTATTCTCAATGGCCAACGGCCATAATTTTACCTATAAATTCAAATGAGTTCTAAGTTTGAAATATATTTTTTCAAACTCCTTTCTTCTGCAACTTTGAATCTCGTTCTCACTCTGTTGTTCCTATTCCAGAGCTTATCTTCTACTCTGAAGAACTATTGTATCCTAGGGATCTTCTTCATCATATTTTTCTCTCTACCAGTACCAGTTCTCCTCCTTGCTATTCCTGATCCAGACCTCTCGATTCTAAAGGACTGTTGATCCTAGGGAAATAAATTCTAGACCGGGGAGCAATCGGATTTTTCGATGATTTATCGCCGAAAAAAATCGAATTACGGGCGACTTCGAAAAATATGCTGCTTGGAAATAATCGGAAGAAAAAAAATCGAGAACTCTGCCTAAATACAAAACCTACATATAACACATCCCGAACATGATATAACAATAACATAAAGTAAAACAACCATAGGCCCATAGACAATACTCATAAAACATATATATCCAACTATATCTAATAGTTTCAAGAGTTCAAATTTTACTCTTATACAACACATATATTAAAATTAGAGGAATTCTAGCCACATGTCATACATCATAACCCAAAGCCACAATCAGGCTTTGCACAAAAGCTCGGTCTAGGATGAGCCGTCTCCTCGCTTACCTCCTGTGCACGTAAGAATAATATCCCTCGACGGGGTGAGCTAATGCTCGATGGTGGAATCACCCTAAGTGGGCTACTCCACTAAGTGCATATGCAATGTTCCAAAAATAAACACACATTCAGAAAATGCATGATCTGCCAAATGTCTGGCAGTCATCTACGTGCGAAAGTCCTCACTTAGACTCCTCACACTCGCCTAAGCTTTGTATGAGAATTATTATGTTTATTTGTGGACAACCCTCGTGTATATATATATATATATCAATTGGGCCGTCTCCGATGATTGATATTATTTATGGACGACCCTCCGATGTATAATAATTCGGGTCGCCTCCGGCGATTGATATTATTTACGGACTACCGGATGTATATCAATCGGGCCATCTCCGACGACGATATTTTTGGCATTTTACCACCCTTCGATAATTATCATTTTTAGACAACCCTCCGAAACCATTCTTTCTAGACTATCCTCATGCACTCACTCCTATCATCCTAGGGTGCCCCAGTGCATATGGAATGCATGATGTCAATTCCATTACGCTTCATTACATTACGCAAATATATAATCACGCATATATTCACATAAAAATTAAATCACACAATCATGTTATGTAATTTCAGAGATTTCATCACATCAAAATTAGCTCACATGTGAATTGATTTTGTGAACACTATTTCAAAGGGGAGCCCACTGAAATGTTAACGAGTCGAGTCAAACAACTCAGAACTCCGAATTTGAAAGCCCACGAGAAACTCTAAAATATTTGTATATAAAATTTTAAAAGTTTTCTTTTAAATTTGATATATTTATTTCGTGGGATGTCATAAATAATATATCTTTATTTTTTTATTCTTAAACAATCATACATTTTTATTATTTATTTAGTTATAAATATATTTATTTTTTAAAATAATTAATTTTCTTAAAGAAAAGATGTAAGAGAATAGGATATTATTCTATAAAATTATATTAATAAGTTAGCATTATAAACGTGTGACGCCCCAATTCCCGGGGTCCGTTGATCACCCAACCCGTAGAAATACTGTGAGATCAACAGACCTCGACATTTCTCACGAAAACCCGTAGTCTCCTTTGAACGGAGCCTATCCGCATACAAACTCCGTCTCAATATCAATCACCCGATACAAATATGGATAAAACTACTCAGCTCCATACTACAATATTCTTCACAATATATATATCCAACTATATCCAATAGTTTCAATGGGGCTCAAATTCTACTTCTTATACAACACATATATTAAAATTAGAGAATTTTAATACATGTCATTACATCATAAACCAAAGCCACAAACCGGCTTTTCTTCTAAACTCAAACCCACCAGACGAGCCATCTCCCCGCGCACTCTGCACCAAAACATGTTCCCATTGTGCAGTGAGCTTAATGCTCGCAGGACCACCCTAAATGGCTACTTCCACCTAAGTGCATATGCAATGTCTGTAATAAACACACATTCAAGCAAATGCATGATCCTACTAATGTCTAAGTGATTTTCTCATACTCGAGTCCTTTCATCGAATTTCACACCCCGCCTAAGCCATGTATGAGAAAAAACTAGTTTCAAACAAAGTTATTTGTTTTAATTGTGGTCAACCTCCATCTAAGTAGTGGAATCGCCTCCGATGTTTTATTTAGTAGACTACCTCCGATGTATATCATCAAATGACTCGACGATTGATATTTTATATGGACTACCCTCCGATATTATCAATTGTCCCGACTTTGACGATTGATATTTTACATTTATTAGTCTACCCTCCGAAACAGCTTAAGAATATTGAATGAAATATTGCTTATAATGATGAGTGCCGAGGTGACACCCCCAAAATTTCGATGGCCTCAAACTTTAAAATCTATGTTTTTACAACTCTGTTTCAAACATCATCAACATGCAGATGAGAGCGGTCAGTCTCCTCCCAGGCCTAAATCAACCAGGTTCGGGAACATAGCTGTGTTACGTGATAAGTTTTGTCTCTCTCGTAAGTCCATCCCTATCAAGCAATTGCTTTGAAGTGACATGATTTTTAAATAGTGTCTTCGTGCATACTCGCCTCACACACCACGACAAAAAATTAATATTGGTCTCCTTGCCTATACAATGAATCTTATTGTTACTGTTGATATTTGCAATAGGTCGGAAGCCACAGTAGGGATGGCAAGGGTTCTTTTGAATCATCGAGCTCGAATTTTGTTGAGGATATAGACTCTTTAGACTCGTATTAAATATTTGATATCGTTTGAGTTTTAGATTCGAGATGGGGCAGTATGATGAGTAGTAGATCATCTAACATTTTATTAATATATAATATATAAATATTATAAATATTTCATTTATTTTAAAGTTTCAGAATCGAATTTAACATTTTTAATCTTCTTACTGATCACACAATTTTATTACTATTATATTTAATAAATAATTTGTACTAAAATAATAAGATTTTTCGCCTGTTATTATCTGCTTCTGTTCGGAGAGCATTCAAAGCTTAAAATCGAAGAACACGCTGGTAAGGGTGACCGGTCCCGGCGTATTTAATGCTTACTCTCTCTCTCTCTCTTTCTCTCTCTCTCTCTCTCTCTCTCTCTCTCTCTCTCTCTCTCTCTCTCTCTCTTCTCTCTATATATATATATATATACATATATATATATATATATATATTATATATATATATATTGAGGAATATAAAACTCCTGTAATGTGAAAGAGGAAAGTGGGAGAGTGTTTTCTTTTCATTTGTTTTACCATTGAAATATTATATAAATAAATGATAATTCTCTATGTTTTTCATTTCTTTAAGTTTCTATTAATGATAATAATAGTTTATATTTAATATTAAATTTATTAAAAAATAGTTTTGGTTTGTTATTAAAGCCATGTTAAGTTAAATATTCTTAATAATACTAAGACATATTAGCATTTATTATGGTTCATGGCTTTGGTGGCTAGATCTGAATAAAATATTTACATAATAGAAATAATTTAATTTTTTTATCTAGTGAGCAAATTATGATTCAACAGAAATACTTTACTTACGGATAAGATAATGTAATATAATTAATACCTGTTAAAATTCAATAGATATAATATACTTAATAAAATTACTTAATATATATATATATATATATATATATATATATATATATATATATATATATATATATATATGTTGTTATACATATATAGTTATATATATATATATATATATATATATATATATATATTCTTATTTATAATATATTTTTTTGTAATCAAGATATATCTCTTTCGATAGATAATAAAATTACTCATCACTATTGTCTATCATAAAAATAATTTTTTATTTTCAATTTCTTTTCGAGTACAACGTGATGAAGTTTCATTAGAAATTACTTATGTTTTATTTCAAATTAGCACTTTTCTTTTTTTTACTTAATATAAAGGCAAGAAAAGAATAGTGCTAATAATATTATAATAAAACATTTATATTTAGAAAATAGATTTCTAAAAGATGTTGAATGAAGGTGAGTTTATTGGCAGAGAATTAGGTGAGCAGCAGGACATAAATGGGTACTTTAGGTATATTTAATTAATTGAAGTTTGATATAATATTATATTATAGATAATAGAAAATGTATTTTTAGTGTTATTTCTATCAATGAAAATTGTTCAAAAGAAATCAACTTAAAGTTTCATCCATAACTGTAGTCACATTTACCCCTCACTTAAATCAAGTTGAAAATACTGCTATCGCTAGTAAAAACACTACTATTGGTATGGATGAAGATGCATTTTAGCTACATTTATTTATGTCGAGACAATTTCTGATTTTTTTGAAGCATTGAACCTATAGTTGATCGAAAGTAACATAGAGAAATCTCGAAGTACTGGGCTTATTGCAAATGGGAGCATGACTCAAAGAACATGTCGATAAATATAATGGTGTTTGTAATGAGCTAAATAAGATTGGTCTGGGAGCTTATTTCTGTAGAGGACACGACAGCCATAGTATACCGTACTTTAATACTGGGGGCACAACATTCATATTTCGTATTGCTTGGGTTGCTTTTTGAAAATTTAGATTGATTCAATTAATATATGTGGTTTTCACGTGAGAAAAATGAGTTCTAAGCTTTGAGAACTCATTTTCTTGGATAGAGAAGCCACATATGTCATGAATCCAATCCCAAATTTTCAAAAACGCCGATGCTGGAAATGGGGATAATAAGCTTGTCCCGGGAATTAGTAAGATAATGTGCCTGTTAAAAATGCAGATTACGCTTACTAACTCTCACATTCATCTCTCCCATACACTGTATCCATCCCAAGTTGATGCTAACAACATCAATTGTTTCAGCCCCACATCACCATCAGTATGTTCTCCTTGGTCTCTTCCAACAACGCTTAATCAAACAATGGATTTAGTTACTTCAAGTTTCATGTTTACTTCCCCAAGTCAACTTCTCAGTTCCAATGCTTCAAATCAAAGTGTCTCCAACAACTTCACCGTCAATGCTGCAACTGCGGCAAATGCTTCCACTCCCACCACCAATGCTGAAATAGTGTTTTACTTACTAACTGTGCATTGTTTCCAACAGACTATGAAATTGAGAAATTAAGAAATGTTGATAGAGTTATGGATTGCTTTTTTTTCATTAAGATTTTTCGATTCTAGATTTTTTCATTATTTAGAAATAAACACTAAAATACATTTTTATTCATCTGTATTTAATAATACATCAAACTTCCTTTCACTATTTAATATACCTCAAAATTACTTAAATTTATGTCCCATAACATTACCTAATTTATCTCAGCCAAATCGATACCTTCATTTCAACATCTTGTAGTCTATTTTCTGTGATATAAAACGCTTATTTACGAAAATATTAGCCTATTCTTTTCTTGCCTTTTGTATTTGAAAACAAATTATGGAAAAAGAAGAAGAATGTAATTACTATAATTTGAAATAAAATAAATTGAATTTCTATTATTTCATCACGTTTATATGAAAAGGAATTGGAAATAAAAAATTATTTTGCTTGATAGTTAATAGTAGCTGAAAAGAAATAATTTGTTTGTTATCTATCGAGGATATATGCGGATTTTTAAAAATATATTAAAATAACAGAATATATATATATATATATATATATATATTGAAGTAATTTTGATACGTATATTTCATTATAATATTTATTAGTTTTTAAGAGATTATTTGAAATTCCTTTAATTGTATTTATATTTATCCATTAAAAATTAAAATTGTTTCATTGAATCATAATTTTCATACTTTAGATAAAAATTAAATTATTTCTATGATTTATGTAAAATATTTTATTTAAGATTCACTTTAAAATTCATAGTTGTAATGAGAATATTTTGATATTGTCTTAATTTATTATTAAAATTATATTGTTCTAACATGAAGCTTTAATAACAAACCAAAATTTATTTTTTAATAATAAATTTAATATTAAATATAAACTATTATTTTCATTAATAAGCTTAAGAAATGAAAAACACATAAATTTATCATTTATTTATATAATATTTCAATGAAATTTTAAAATATAAATAATAAGAAACTTACAAAAATTTCTCTCCCTTTTCCCCCCCTTTTTTTTCTTCCTCTTTCACATTTTAGGTTTTTTATATTCTCAAATATATATATATATATATATATATATATATATATATATATATATATATATATATATATATATATATATATATAGAGAGAGAGAGAGAGAGAGAGAGAGAGAGAGAGAGAGAGTAACTGGCTGAATACTCCTGGACACTGATCCCTCCTCTCCTTGATGTTCTTTCATTTTAAACTTTAAATGCTCTTCCAATTGAACTAGATATGTAGATCGAAAATATTATTATTTTAGAAAATCATAAATATTGGCAAATTATTTGTCGATAATAGTAATAAGAATTATTGTGATCAATATTAAAAAAGAAGATTAAAAAATGTTAAATTCCAGTTTGTTTTTACTTCCAAGCTTTTAAATAAATAAATATTTATACATTTATATATTATATATTTAATCGCTGTGTTCGAGTCTATGATGACTAGGATATACTACTCATCATAACTTTCCCATCCTCGAATCTAAAAACTCCAAACCCAATTATCAAAATATTTAATCGTAGTCTAAAATTTTTCTTATATCCTCCTTCATTCGACCGGCATCGGATTCAAAAAAAATTGCCATCCATAAATTAAACTATGGCCAACCAACAAATAACACAGACCCATTTATTAGGCAAGAGTTATTATTATTTTTTGTTTGCCTGTCATGAGGTGTCTTCGAAAGCGTTTGTGCACACACCGAAAGACACCTTTAAGTCATATCACACTCAAAACTAATTCTTATTCGAGTCGATAGACCACAAGGAGATAAAACTCTATCAATGTGTAACACACCGTATTCCCAAGACTAACTTGAGACCCCGTTTAGATAGAGAGACCCCAACTATCTACCCTACATGTTCGATGGTATTAGGCAAGAGTTGTTAAACAACATTGATTTTAAGTTTAATTATCAGTCTTATTTTGGGGTACTAATTTGCACTACAACTTGCCCAAATGATATTTATAGTTAAATATTTCATTCCAATTTCAACAAAGAAAAATAAAACAAAGGTGAAATTGATTCTTCTCGCAATGTCATAATGTAATAAAAGAAAGGGAAGAGATTTGATTCATCAAAAAGGTTAATGATAAAACAAAAATTCAAAAAAAGAGAGAAACTTTCGCTTTACCGATTCTCGACTGATGCATTGCTAAATAATTGGTGTTTTAGAAATTGATCGACCGCTAATCCGACGAACCATCGATAAATGATCTTTTCGATCCCGATTTAATTCGCTGATCACAATTCTACCATTATTGGTTCTAACCATGAACCGATAATTTTTCGGTCTAATCACCTATCTAGTTTTAAAACATCGATTGAAATAAAATAAAGAAAGCTAAAAACTTCCCCCATTTCACGGATTAGTGTCGAAACTTAGGTGACATTTGATTTTTGACTTTTTAGCTTTTATCATGTTTGTTTTTAAAATTTTTTATGACTTATTACTGAAATTTTAAAACTATTTGTTGAATAAAAAAAGCCAAAATATTTGATTTTTTGACTTTTTATTAATGCTTTTTTTAATATTTTTTTTCTATTAAGAGAAAACTATATAATATAATATATAAAATCATATTCTCTTCATGCTAATTAAATAAAATAAATAAATTTTTATTTAAAATTTATTATTTCAAATTTTGATAAAAATTAAAAAAAGTTGATTTTTAGAAAAACAAAGTAAAAAAAAAGACAAGTTTATTATTTGTTCATTACAGGATTGACGGGAATGCTCATCGTGCTCACGTAATTACGGGTGTAGCCTGTGGAAATTCACATGAGGTCATAGCCCTTCCCAAGATGCAGCTTCTTCCAGATTAAACCCAAATAGGCCAGGTTCACCGGAGCATTCTACTACCAACCCGAGCTGAGTCTCGCCTGGTAGCAGAGATGCCCCCATTGGACCCAAGCCCCGGTCCCGGGTTTGAGTCTCTACGAGGCGAAAGAAAATGCCTAGGTGCGGCATGATATTCCCCGTGAGCTGGGACCCACCAAGCGGTACCTAAGTGGTTACGAAGGCGGACTCCACAAGGCCACTCCGAAGGGCACCCCGTGGTCACGAAGGGTGTGGACCCCACAATAAAATATCAAAATAATACATACTTATACAATTAAAATCCATTTATACATTAAACATTTACAGGAGATACCCTTCACTTCAGGACTGCTTCAGGTGAGTTTCATTTCATAGGGATCCACTCACTTTTGCAGATTTCGAACTCAGACCTGAAGACGGGAAGCATCTTCACCAACCGAGCCAGTAGTTGCTTGGTACCCGTAGATGCCTCATCGACCAAAGACCCTGTGTCCTGTTCGAATCTCCGGGATGCGAAAAGGAACTCAAAGGGGGGAATGAGGATAGTCCTATGAGCAGCCCCACCTCGAAGGGCACCCATGAGGTGGCTCACGGCGGGTGGGGGTCTCTGCACACCTTAGACCCTTGCTAAAACATACTAATGTTTATAGCACTACGCTCACCATTAAATCCCCAAAACTGGACCAAGAAAATCAAGAAGCACAATGACCTTCTCTAGCACAGAAATGGCACAAAAATTTTATGCAGCACATTTAACCATAGAGTACGAGTAGGGGTGCACTGAGCTTGAGTCGATACAAACCAAGCTCTCGAACTCGATTTGATTAAAACTCAAAGCTCAAACTCGACTCTAACTGGGACTGCTTTTTTTTTTTTTTTTGTCAAATGTTCGAACTCAACTTTATAAAATAGACAAGCTACTGAACTCGGAGCAAAGCTTTCTGAATTAATTAAAAAAATTAATAAATAATTATATTCGAAATCGAATCGATTAAAAAACTCGAAACTCGAACTCGATTGAACTTTTTTTTAGATGTTCGAAACTTGACTCGTAAAATAGTCGAACTACTCGAACACAATTCGATAAAACTCAAAGTACTAAAAATTAATAAATAATTATATTCAAACTCACTTGATTCGATTAATAAAATAATAAAACTTGATTAAGCTAGCAATTAAATTTCGAATGAAAGACAGATAATTTAACCTCGAATTAACATACTACCCGAACTACTTGATTTAGACCTATAAACTCCGATTCGAATTGACTCGCCTCAAGTTCGAATTTTGATTAGGGGAAATGGTAAAATCCCACCTCAAGCTCATGAGCGCCTTGAGATGGGTATCAGATACTTGAACTTGAATCGACAGCTACTAAAGCCACACGTAGCCCGACTCATTAACTCCGATTCGAATTGAAACATTCTATGAGTGAAGCTCGAATAGCTCGCGAATTGCTTGATCATTTACACCTCTAACACGCAGCCACAAACACACAAACAAGAAGACATGGATTTAAGGTGGTTTGAACTATCACTCAAGTTCGACTCAATTCACAAATAGTAAAGCTCAATTCAGTATTATATGAGCCGAGCTTGAATAGATCATGACTAGCTTGACTCGCTTACAACCCTGGGCAGGAGATAGAAACACACAAACGAAGACAGCATGGGATTTGGTGTGGTTTAACTATCCCCAAAAGATGAAATTCTCAATGATAGTCCCATGAGACTAATGAAACATATAAAGTCAATGGAAACCAATGCAATCTATCTATCATTGTTGTAGAGTGATCAGCTCAATAGCAATTTATTTTTGCAGTCAGAAACGCCCCATGTTTTGTTTCTGAAATCAATTTATTTTAGTAATCCACATACCAAAAACAAACTCTTGCATTTTCCAAACAATTGCTACATAAATGCTTATTCAAATTTTATTAAACTCGAAAGTGAGGAAAATTATGGGCATTTCTTGCAGGTTTGTTCCTCCTAGGAAGATGAAGACGAGGCGAAAGATCGAAACCAAAATGGACAACTAATAATCCGAGCATGCACCTTCAAGATTGAGAATGGCCTGACGACAAATTCTCACGATCGACTGATTCATTACGAATGGGAGGTCCCTTCAAGGCAGGCCAAGCTGCCTGCTCTTCTTTAATTCCGCTTCTTCCCACCATTCCTTCTTCCGAAATGCTGAGTTGTACCTGATCAAACAAATCGACTATACATTAGACCACACAAAACATTTTGGCTTCCTTTGAACCCTAAGTTCTAGGAAAGAAAACCAAGGAAAATGATTTTTTTATGTTTGGTTTTCACGATGGAAAATATTAAAGAAAATCAAATGTAATCAAAATTTTACATATTTTTTAATTTCACCATCATATAATAGAGAGAAAACAAATAAAATGAGCTTGAATAAACATATAAAATTAATTTATTAAGTTTAAATATATTTTTACTCCGTGTTTAGAACTTTAAAATACTAGGAAGAGGGGAAAAAATTACTAAAGAAATGATTTCTCATGTTTGGTTTCAATTTAAGTGAAAAATATAAAAGAAAATCAAATATAAGGAAAATTTTCAAAATTTTACATATTTTTGAGTTTGAATAAACATATAGAGTTAATATTTTAAGTTTAAATATATATTTTATTTTCCTCCAAATTTTCTTCCTTTCACTTTTCTCTCTATTCTTTTACTTTCCGGGTTCCAAACCGAAATTTTGAATCCAAAAAGTACTAAGGAAAGGGAAAAATAAATTCATGAAAATGATTTATCATGTTTGGTCAGATTCGGAAAATATAAAATAAAATCAAATATAATCAAAATTTCTCAAAATTTTACATATTTTTAAAATTTTTGGTCCTTATTTAATAAAATTAAACAAATAAAATGAGTTTGAATAAACATATAGAATTAATATTTTAAGTTTAAACCTATATTTTATTTTTCTCCAATTTTGCTTTCCTTCCACTTTTCCTCTCTATTTTCCTTTATATTTTCTTTCTTTAGTACTTTCCAAGTTTCAATGAAGCCTTAAGTTTCAAATAAAAACTTAAGGAAAATCACCCAAACTCACCGCTCAAATAATCCTACATCGAAATAAACTCGTCACACATATGCAATCGCAAAGGATGCAAAGAAGAGAGCCAATGATGTCACTTGAGAGCCATGTTAAAACCGTGACAATCGAAGAAATACGTGCAATTAAAAATAAATGAGCAAAATTGTTTAACCATTTTCCCGATAGAAAATAAAGAAATTTTGTTAAGAATAAAAGCTCAACATAGGAAAGGAGAAAATATCTTTCACATGAGAAACCAAAGCCTTAGTCTGTAATAATGAACAATCTTGTGGTCGTGAAGTTGTACTTTCACTTGCTCGTTTAAGGGCTAAATAAATGCAGGAGTTATAACAAATGAAAGACTCCAACAATTGATCGACAATATTAATAGGGAAATTTCTTGTTTTCCATGTTTAAAAAGAGGCTGGGGGAGAGATGGATTAAATGGGTAGAGAAGTTTTCTGTTATAATGAATGGATTCCATCCCGGTTTTTTTAAAGTCCAAAGGTTTAAGATAAGGAGATCTCCCTCTCCTTATTTATTTGTGATTGTGATGGAGTTTTAGTTGCCTCTGAACAAGGCTGAAAGTGTGGCTACTTGTCTAGGTATGTGTAAGAGGTGTGGTGTTGGATTTTCAGATACTTATTTATTATATGTTACGATAATATGGTGTTAGAAGGGGTCAGAAACTAGATGACTTTTCTAGTCAGTGTTAGCGGGCAATATCCATTCCCATTACTGGGGGGCTTCTTTCAAATTTGTGGCGCCAGAATAGGTCAAGAGAAAGATAGCCATAAAGAAAAGATAGTATTTACCCATCTACTTAATATAGCCTTTTGAATGCCAAGATAAGTGCAAGAAACTTTAGAGAAGATTTAAGGGATTTTGTAGAACAGGCCTGTGTAGATACCACACCTTGTGGGCAGATGGAAAATGGTTTGTTTGAGGGAAAAAAAGTGAGGAATTGAGTGTGAGGTGTCTCTTTATGATGAACAAAGCCTTTGTGCAAGTGGAGTCATGATGTAGTCGGAGCAAAGGAGGCCCCTGAGGAAGCAAGTCATTAGTCAAAAGTACGAAGAAGATGATGGGGGATGGCGCTCCTATGGGGTGAGTGAAAGGTATGTTATGGGATTCTAGACTTTCTCCAATAAACTCTCTCTCTCTCTCTCTCTCTCTCTCTCTCTCTCTCTCTTGCTCTCTTTCTCTCTCACAGTACGAAGAAGATGATGGGGGATGGCACTCAAACGAGGTGAGTGAAAGGTATGGTACGGGATTCTAGACTCTCTTTCTCTCTCACTCTCTCTTAGTAATGTAGAAGATGGTGGGGGATGGCACTCCTATGGGGTGAGGAAAGGTAAGTGGTGGCGGATTCTAGACTTTCTCTCTCTCTATATATATATATACACCCTTACCTATCAAAAAAATAAAATAAAATGTCAATTTCCTCCTCCTAACTCCTAACTTCAGAAAAAACCTCTATGATTGGAGGAAGAGGTTGTCGGCCAATTATTCTCCTCCTCACTTCATCAAATTCAATATTAAGACAAGAAAGAAATTTATCTAGATCCTACGCTATAGCCTTTTCAGACCATTGAAATACTTGGTGATGGTGTCACCTCCCCAACATATCTCACCGTTGCAAGAGAAATTCATAAACATGAGATTTGTTGCCGATATTAGAGTATCGTCCTCGCAATATTTCCTAAAGTTCATTTGCAATCGATAAATTGGAACTTATTGTTGTAAACAATAGATTTTTTCAATAAAATCAAAAACAAAAAGTTGTGTCCCACATGGAACAAAGACAAGGTTTTTTTTTGAGTTTATATATTAAAACCCATTTATAGACTTATACATGGATTGAGAAAAGGGGAGGCTTCGCGTGCACAAGAAATGGGCCAAAAGCCCGATTTCAGTGCAAATCGATGGATTTGTTCTCCTATGCGTGAATAAACTCGAAACAAATTTGATTTTGCTCCAAACAATTTTGTTTATGTAAGCTTACATAAAACCCTTAGTTTTTGAGTATTTAAAATCAAATTAAAGTCATAAAACGCCAGTGAATACAAAACCGTTTGATTTTGAATTCAAATTCTAATAACTTAAATGTGCATTTAACCCATGTCGCTTTAATTATTACAATCAATTTTTCATTTAATTCAGAATGCCAAGAATAATTATTACAATTAATTTTGCATTTAATTTAACGCTTCAAATTAATTTATTCTCAATGGCCAACTAGCCATAATTTTACCTATATAAATTCAATGAGTTCTAAGTTTGAAATATATTTTTCAAACTCCTTTCTTCTCGCAACTTGAATCTGCTTCACTGCTGTTCCCATTCCAGAGCTATCTTCTTCTACTCTGAAGAACCATTGCATCCTAGGATCTTCTTCATCATATTTTTCTCTCTACCAAGCATCGCCTCTCCCGCTATTCCCGATCCAGACCTCGATTCTAAAGGACTTGATCCTAGGGAAATAAATTCTAAGGACTGTGGAACAAAATCGGATTTTTCGGTCGATTTATCACGAAAATCAATTTTCTAAAGGCTTCAGTAACGTGACCTGAAATAATCTAAGGAAAAAATCTAGAGCCTCTACCTAAATACAAAACCTACATATAACCTGTCCCAAACATCAATATAACAATAACATGAGTAAAACAACCACTTGGGCCTATGAACAATAATTAAGTAAACATATATATCCAACTATATCTAATAGTTTCAAGAGTTCAAATTTTTACTCTTATATAATACAGAGGCAGGGTTCACACTTTCAGATCACCTGGTATTCATCGTGGGGTTCATCTCCACACGGGTGAGCCTTTTCAGTGGGTCCAGCAATATCATACTTTCTCAGCATGCCGCCGCAGACAACCTGACCGTTGTTGTTCAATGGGGAGCATCTTGTCACCAACCAGCCACTAGCTCAGCCTTGGTAGCAGCAGATGCTCCCATTGACCCTTAAGCCCCTGTCCCGGGGTTCGAGTCTCTACGAAGGCTAAAGAAAATGCCTAGAGGGCATGATTCCGAAGGGGACCCACCTGAAGGGTACCCAGTGGTTACGAAGGGTGGACCCCACAGTGGGCCACTTGAAGGGCACCCCGTGGTCACGAAGGGTGTGGACCCCACAACACATATATTAAAATTAGAGAATTCTAATACATGTCATACATCATAACCCAAAGCCACAATCCCACTTTTCTAAAGCCTCGCCCTAGATGAGCCGTCCTCGCACACTCCCCCGTACCGTAAAATAATATCCCTCGATTGCAAAGAGCTAATGCTCGCAGTGGAATCACCCTGTCGCTTACTCTCCACCTAACCGTGCATATGCAATGCTCCAAAATAACACACATTCAAGAAAATGCATGATCCTACTTAAATGTCTAACTGATCATCTCGTACCCGAGTCCTCACCGACTCCCTCACACTCGCCTAAGCTTTGTATGAGAATTATTATGTTTATTTGTGGACAACCCTCCGATGTATATATATATATATATATATATATATATATATATCACTAATGCCTCCGAAGGATTTCTCTCGATATTATTTATGGACAACCCTCCGATGTATATCAATTGGGCCGACTCCGACGATTGATTTTATATATGGACAACTCTCCGATGTATATCAATTGGGCTGACTCCGACGATTGATATTTTTAGTATGGACTACCCTTCATAATTATCATTTTTAGACAACTCCAAACTATTCTTCTAGACTATCCTCATGCACTGCTCTATCATCCTAAATGGTGCCCTGAAGGTATACGGAATGCATGATGTCAATTCCATTACAAGCCTATTACACATGCAAATATATAATCATGCATATATTCACATAAAAATTAAATTACACAATCATGTTATGTAATTTCGCATTTCATCACATCAAAATTAGCTCACATGCGAAATTTATTTTGTGAACACTATTTCATGAGCTCAGACTTAAATGTTAACTAGTCGAATGTGAAAGCAACTCTGAACTCGACTTGAAAAGCTCACAGAAACTCGAAATATTTTGTATATAAAATTTAAAAGTTTTCTTTAAATTTGATATATTTACTTTGTGTATGTCATAAATAATATATCTTTTATTTTTTTATTCTAAAAACAATCATACATTTTTATTATTTATTTAGTTATAAAGTTTATATTTATTTTAAAATAATTAATTTCTTTTAAAGAAAAGATGTAAGAGAATAGGATATTATTCTATAAATTATATTAATAAGTTATTATAAACGTGTGACGCCCCACCTGGTCCACACTAACACCCACAACCCGTAGAAATACTGTGAATGTCATGACCCGACATTAATGGGGAACCCGTAGTCTCCTTTGAACGGGGAGCTCTATCCAGATACAAACCTGTCTCAATATCAATCACCTGATACAAATATGGATAAAAACGGCCTCTTGGGCCCATACTACAATATTCTTCACAATATATATATCCAACTATATCCAATAGTTTCAACAGTTCAAATTCTACTCTTATACAACACATATATTAAAATTAGAGAATTCTAATACATGTCATACATCATAAACCAAAGCCAATCCCATTTTCTTCTAAACTCAAATTCCACTAGGACGAGCCATCTCCCGTGCACTCCCCGTACCAAAATATGTTCCTCGACAGGGTGAGCTAATGCTCGCAGTGGAATCACCCTAAACGGGCTACTCACCCAAGTGCATATGCAATGCTCCAAAATAAACACACATTCAAGCAAATGGCGATCCTACTTGAATGTCTAAGTGATCATCTCATACTCGAGTCCTCACTCGAATTTCACACCTCGCCTAAGCCACATGAGAAACTAGTTTCAAACAAAGTTATTTGTTTTAATTGTGGTCAACCCTCCGATCTAAGTAGTGGACCGTCTCCGATGTTTTATTTAGTAGACTACCCTCCGATGTATATCAATAGGGCTGACTCCGACGATTGATATTTTATATGGACTACCCTCCGATATTATCAATTGGGCGACTCACGTGATCGAGACATTTTACATTTATTAGTCTACTCCGAAACAAGCTTCTTCTTAAGAGTTATTGAATAAATATTGCTATAAGAAATATTGCAAGAAAAGCCAGAAGGTAATAATTTCAGGCTGCACTTTGATATTAAACTTAAAATCTATGTTTAACAATTTCAGCCTATCACTCATCGAACATGTGCATGAGATATTAGTCCTCCCCATCTAGCTCAGTTCAGATGCGACTTCGTTGAGTGTGATATACTTAAGCGCATTTTTTTCGTGCGCACAGTATCTCCCTGCTCTCAAGACACCTCATGACAAAAAAAAATAATACTTCTGCCTAGCCACGGGTCTTATTGTTACTAGTTGGATAAAGGCCTGCAGAGGATGGCAATTTTTTACCGTTAGTCGATTCAATGAAGGAGGATATAGTACTTTAGACTGACAGCATGATATTATTTATAGATTCGGTGACGGGGAAGGGTATGATGAAAGACTCTGGGCTCGAGCCTCACTTTCTACTTAACACGCTGATAAATGAGAGTAATATATAAATATAAATAATATTTATTTGTGCCTTGAAGTGACTCTTAACATTTTTTACCTTCTTTACTGATCACAATTCTTATTGCTACATAGATAATAAACAATTTGTAATATTTATGATTTTCTATGCATACATTTTCTGTTCTGTTATATCTAGTGCTCTCACGGAAGGAGCATCAAGCTTAAAAATCTAGCATCACAAGTGAGTAGAGTGACCGCGTCCCGATGATTTACGCCATTCTCCTCTCTCTTCTCTCTTCTCTCTCTCATATATATATATATATATATATATATATATATATATATATATATATATATATATATATATATATATAGAGTAGATTTTTGAGGGAAATTTCAAATTAGTAGAAGAAAGGTAGTAAGAGAGAATTTGTAAGTTTATTATTTATGCTTTGTACTTTATTGAAATATTATATAAATAAATGATAATATGTGTTTTCATTTCAAGTTTCTTATTAATGATAATAATAGTTTATTTAATATTAAATTTATTATTAGTAATAAATCTTTTGGTTTGTTATTAAAGCCATGTTAAGTTGCAATACTTTTAATAATACCAGTTATCAATATCGTAATATTATTACACTATGGTTTTAAAATTTTGGTCTAAATAAAATATTTACATAAATCATAGAAATAATTTTACTTTATCTAAGATTAAATATGATTCAGAAATAATTTTACTTCTTAATGGATAATATAGTTTGTAATTAGAATTCAATAATTGTTAAACTAATATTATATCGAAATACTTATCAAAATTACTAATATATATATATATATATATATATATATATATATATATATATAGGATATATATATATATATATATATATATATATATTTTATTTTATTTATTATATTTTAAATCAAGATATATCCTTCGATTGATAATAAACAAATTATTTCTTTTCCATCACTACACTATCAAGCAAAAATAATTTTTTTATTTTACCTCTTTTCATACCAAACGTGATGGTCAATAGAAATTCACTTGAGCTTTAGTTTCAAATTACTGATATTCTTCTTTTTTCCATACTTGCTTTTCACATACTGGCAAGAAAGCAATATAATAATATTTTCATAAATAAACAGAGTATTTAGAAAATAGACTTAAAGATGTTGAAATGAAGGTATCGATTTGCATAGACATAAGTGAGGTGTTGAGCACACTTGCTGATATATTACAGTTGAGTTAGATAATAAAATATTTAGTAAGAGCTTTTTGGGTGGCCTAGAGTTTTGCAAGAGGTCGGCTCTCATGAAAGCCACCATAATGATTTGCTCATTTTTACTGCTATAGTTCTAAAGTGTGAAAATATGTATGCTAGTGGTAAACACTGAGCTAAAGATGGTGGCGTGGGAGCGAGTATTTGTGCCACAAAGCATTTGATCGCGAGCAGCTGAGATACTCAGTTGTTGGAAGGATTTTGGGGAAAGTATAGGGCCCTGAATTCATTGCTTGATACAAAAGGAATTTATCGATAAACATTTCGGTGTAGGGAGACATTTTATTTGAGTTTACTTTTGGCATAATCCCATTTTTAACATTGCGCCCTGCTTATCGCTGCTACTTAGATTGATTCACTTATATGTGGCTTATTTGAGAAAATGAGTTCTAAGTTTGAGAACTCATTTTCTTTATGTATAGCTTACATATGTCGTAACCAATCCCAAATTTTCAAAAATGATGGAAAAATGGGGATAACAATGGTCCCGAATTAGTAAGGATGTTAGCCTGTTAAAATGCATTATGCCATGAAGAACTCGCCATTCAGCCCTCCTACACCGTAATCATCCTAAGTTGATGCTAATAACATCAATTGTTTCAAATTCAACATCAACACGTGCATGTTCTCCTTTGGTCTCCTTCCAACAACGCTTAATCAAAACAATAGATTAATAAGTTTCTCTATGTTTACTTCCCTAATAACTTCGGGCCCAATGCTTCAAATCAAAGTGTCTTCCAAATACCTTCACCATCAATGTCAGAATCGCGGAAAATGCTTCCACTCCCAAATTCACCAATGCCGAAATAGTGTTTTACTTACTAACGTGCATTGTTTCCAAATGCATCATGAAATCGAGAAATTAAGAAATGTTGATAGAGTTATGGATGGCTTTTTTCATTAAGTTGATTTCTCTTTTTTCGATTCTAGATTTTTTCATTATTTAGAAATAAACACTGAAAACATATTTCTTATCATCCAGATTTAATAATATATCAAACTTTAAATTAATTAAATATACCTCAAAATTACTTAAATTTATGTCCCATAACATTACCTAATTTTATCTGCCAAATCGATACCTTCATTTCAACATCTTTAGAGTCTATTTTTCTAGATATAAAATGTTTATTTATGAAAATATTATTAGCCTATTCTTTTCTTGCCTTTGTATTTGAAAACAAATTATGGAAAAGAAGAAGAATGTAATTAATATAATTTGAAATAAAATAAATTGAATTTCTATTATTTCATCACGTTTGGTATTTAAAAGGAATTGAAATAAAAATTATTTTGCTTGATAGTTAATAGGCCGGAAAAGAAATAATTTGTTTTATTATCTATCGAGGATATGCGGATTTAAAAATATATTAAAATAAATAAGAATATATATATATATATATAGATATATATATATATATATATATATATATATATATATATATATATATATTGAAGTAATTTCTTGATAAGTATATTTCATTATAATATTTATTATTAGTTTTTAAGAGATTATTTGAAATTCCTTAATTGTATTTATATTTATCCATTAAAAAATTAAAATTGTTTCTATTGAATTAATTTTCATACTTTAGATGTAAAAATTAAATTATTTCTATGATTTATGTAAAATATTTTATTTAAGATTCAAATTTTAAAATTCCATAGCTTGTAATAATGAGAATATTTTGATATTGGTCTTAATTTATTATTAAAAATTATATTAACTTCTTAACATGAAGCTTTATTAACAAACCAAAATTTATTTTTTAATAATAAATTTAATAATATAAACTATTATTTTCATTAATAAGCTTAAGAAATGAAAACACATAAATTTATCATTTATTTATATAATATTTCAATGAAATTTAAAATATAAAATAATAAGAAACTTACAAAAAATTTCTCTCCCTTTTCCCCTTTCTTCCTTCACATATTTTAGGGTTTTATATTCCTCAAAATATATATATATATATATATATATATATATATATATATATATATATATATATATATATACATAGAGAGAGAGAGAGAGAGAGAGAGAGAGTAGAGAGAGAGAGAGAATCGTCAATATCTGACACTGGGATCCCTCCTCTCCGATGTTCTTCATTTTTAAACTTTGAATGCCTTTCCAATTGAACTAGATGTAGACCGAAAAATATTATTATTTTAGAAAATCATAACATATAAATTATTTGTCGATAACAGTAATAAGAATTATTGTGATCACTAAAAGAAGATTAAAAATGTTAAATCCCGCCTTTGTTTTTACTTCCAAGGTTTTTTTAAAATAAATAAATATTTAGTAATATTTATATATTATATATTTAATTACAGAGTTCGAGTCGAGGGATTTATACTGCAGGATATACTACTCATCATACCTTTCCCCATCCTCGAATCTAAAAACCCAAACCCGACATCAAAATATTAAATCGTAGCCCAAAATTCTTCGGTATCCTCCTTCACTGAATCGGGCATCGGATTCAAAAAAATTGCCATCCATACTCCAAACCGATGTGGCCAACCAACAAATAACACAAGCACCTACGTATTAGGCAAGAGTTATTATTTTTTGTCATGAGGTGTCTCTGAGCGTCTCGTGCACACTAAAGACACCTTTAAGTCATATCACACTCAAACTAATTCTTTATTCGAAGTCGGGATAGACCACAAGGGAGATAAAATCCTATCACTGCAGAACACAATTGTATTCCCAAGACTAACTTGAGACCTCCTGTTTAGATAGAGAGACTCCCAACCATCTCATCTACATGTCTGATGGTATTAGCAAGAGTTGTTAAACAACATTGATTTTAAGTTTAATTATCAAAGTCTTATTTTAAATTAATTTGTACTACAACTTGCCCAAATGATATTTATAAGTTAACATTTCACTTCCACCCCCAACAAAGAAAAATAAAACAAAGGTGAAATTGATTCCTTCTCGCAATGTCATAATGTAATAAAGAAAAGGAATAGATTTGATTCATCAAAAGTTAAATGATAAACAAAAATTCAAAAAAAAAAAAAGAGAAATTTTCGCTTTACCGACATTCGACTTGATGCATTACAACAATTGGTGTTTTAGAAATTGATCGAATCGCCAATCCGATCAACCATCGATAAATGATCTTTCGATCCTGATGACCCATTCGATCACAAATCTACCATTGGTTTGTCTTCTAAACCATGAACCGATAATTTTTCGGTCTAATCACCTATCTAGTTTTTAAAACATTGATTGAAATAAAAATAAAGAAAGCTAAAACTTCCCCATTTCAAAGATTGGGGTGGTCGAAACTAGTGACATTTGATTTTTGACTTTTTAGCTTTTATCATGTTTGTTTTTCAAATTTTTATGACTTATTACTGAAATTTTAAAACTATTTGTTGAATAAAAAGCCAAAATTTGATTTTTTTGACTTTTATTAATGCTTTTTTACATATTTTTCTATTAAGAGAAAACTATATAATATAATATATAAAATCATATTCTTTCATGCTAATTAACAAAATAAATAAATTTTATTTAAAAATTTATTATTTCAAATTTGGATAAAAATTAAAAAAAGCTGGATTTCTTTAGAAAACAAAGTAAAAAAAAAAAAAAAGACAAGCCGACACCTGCACCCTCACAAAGACACAAGGTTTATAGCACTACGCTCACCCATTAAATCCCCCAGTAAAATCTGATTCAAGAAAATCAAGAAGCACAATGACCTTCTCTAGCATAGAAATGGCACAAAAATTTTATGCAGCACAATTAACCATAGAGTACGAGTAGGGGTGTAATCGAGTTGAGTCGATACAAAACCAAGCTCGAACTCGATTTGATTAAAAACTCGTGTCAAACCCGACCAACTAGACGTTTCTTTTTTTTTTTGTCAAATGTTCGAAACTCAACTCATAAAATAGACAATACTCGAACTCGATAAAGCTTGAATTAATTACCACTAAATAATTATATTCAAATCGACCGATTAAAAACTCGAAACTCGAACTCGATTGAACTTTTTTTAGATGTTCAAACTTGACTCGTAAAATAGTCGAACTACTCGAACACAACTCGATAAAACTCAAAGTAATTAAAAAATTAATAAATAATTATATTCAAACTCGACTTGATTCGATTAATAAAATAATAAAACTTGATTAAGCTCGCGAACAGCTCGAGCCGAGTATTGTGATACTCGAACTCGACTCAACATACTACTCGAACTACTTGATTTTAGACTCTATAAACCCGATTCGAATTGACCTGCCTCAAGTTCACTGATTAGTAAATGGTAAACCTACCTAAGTCAAGGACGCCTTGAGTCAAGTATCATGGATACTTGAACTTGAATCGACAGCTACTAGCTACACGAGCTCGACTCACAACTCCGACTGACTGAGTATTCTAAGAGCGAAGCTCGAATAGCTCATGAATAGCTTTCAATTCCATTTACACCTCTAAATACGAGCCACAAACACACAAACAAGAAGACATGGGATTTGCAGGGCTTGAACTATCACTCAAGTTCGACTCAATTAATAAAATAGTAAAGCTCTGAATTCGAGTATTATATGAGTCGAGCTTGAATAGATCATGACTAGCTTGACTCGTTTACAACCCTAAGTAGGAGATAGAAACACACAAACGAGAAGACAGCATGGGATTTGCAGGGCTTAACTATCCCCAGCATGAAATTCTCAATGATAGTCCCATGAGACTAATGTAGAAACGATAAAGTCAATGGAAACCAATGCAATCTATCTATCATTGTTGTAGAGTGATCACCAATATACTTATTTTGCAAATAAACGCCCATGTTTTGTTTCAAATCAATTTATTTTAGTAATCCACATACTAAAAACAAACTCTTGCATTTTTCCAAACAATTGCTTAAATGCTTATTCAAATTCCCGCATTAAAACTGGAAAGTGAGGAAAATTGCGGCATTTCAAGTGGTGTTTGTTCTCCTAGGAAGATGAAGACGAGGCGAAGATCGAAAACAAATGGATAACTAATAATCCGAGCATGCACCTTTCAAGATTGAGAATGGCCCTTGACGATGAAATTTTGCGACTGGACGTATTCATTACGACGGAGGTCCCGCAAAGGCGAGGCCAAGCATCTCATTTTTATCTGCTTTCCACCATTCCTTCTCTCTCAAACACTGAGTTGTACTCGATCAAACAAATCGACCATACAGCTTAGACCAATAAACATTCGGCTTTCCTTTGAACCCTGGAATAGGAAAGAAAACCAAGGAAAATGCTTTTTTTTTATGTTTGGTTTTCACGATGGAAAATATTAAAGAAAATCAAATGTAATCAAAATTTTACATATTTTTTAATTTCTCAGTCATCATATAATAGAGAGAAACAAATAAAATGAGTTTGAATAAACATATAAAATTAATTTATTAAGTTTAAATATATTTTTTACTGTGTTTAGAACTTTAAAATACTAGAAGAGGAAAAAAATTAATAAAGAAAATGATTTCTCATGTTTGGTTTCACCTATGAAAATATAAAAGAAAATCAACATACCAAAATTTTCTCTCAAAAAATTTTACATATTTTCAGTTTGAATAAACATATAGAGTTAATATTTTAAGTTTAAACTTATATTTTATTTTCTTTCTCCAAATTTTCTTTCCTTTCACTTTTCCTCTCTATTTCTTTTTTTTAGTACTTCCTGCTCCAAACCCAGCCTTTGGAATCCAAAAAAGTACTAAGGAAAGGAAAAATAACTATGAAATGATTATCATGTTTGGCTGCACCTGGAAAATATAAAATAAAATCAAATATAATCAAAATTTCTCAAAATTTTACATATTTTTAAAATTTTTGGTCCTATTTAATAAAATTAAACAAATAAAATGAGTTTGAATTAAACATATAGAATTAATATTTTAAGTTTAAACCTATTTTATTTTTTCTCCAATTTTGCTTTCCTTCCACTTTCCTCTCTATTTTCCTTTATATTTTCTTTAGTACTTTCCAAGTTTCAATGAAGCCTTGGGTTTCAAATAAAAACTTATGAAAATCACCTAAACTTCACCGCCAACAACTTCATGAATGTAAATAAATCATTACATACATATGCAAATCAAGAAAGGATACAAGAAGAGAGCCAATGATGTACTTGAGAGCCATGTTAAAACTCGTGAGACCAAGAAATACAATTAAAAATAAATGTGAGCAAAATTGCTTTAACCATTCTTGATAGAAAATAAAGAAATTCTGTTATGAATAAAAGCTCAACATAGGAAAGTGAGAAAATATCTTCACATGAGAAAACCAAAAGCCTTAGTTCAAATAACAACACCAAGTAGGTCGTGAAGTTGTAATTTTCACTTGCTTGCTATGAAGCAAATAACAGGAGTTACATAAACAAATGAAAAATCGAACAATCGGGATCAAACAATATTAATAGGAATTTCTTGTTTTCCATGTTTAAAAAGATGGGCTTTGGGGAGAGATGGATTAAATGGGTAGAGTAGTTTTCTGTTATAATGAATGGAGCTCCATCCGGTTTTTTTTGTAAGACCCGAGAAATTCCAATTTCTGGAATAATGGCAAAATCGTAATTTTGATTACAAAATTTTAATTACGGTTAAAAGTACGTAATTAATTCTCAGGACCCTGATGACGAAACCATTGTGCACCGTTGGAATCGTTTCAAAATCTAGTCAGCACGCAGAAAATTTCAGAATTTTCTCGCAGAGACATTTGAGTCGGCATCGTTTTTTCGAGGCATCGCGCTTTGAAAAGCCGTAATCGGTTCAGATGCTGACTAAAGCCACATATAACACAAAAATTACAAATTAAGGCGGTATGAGTAGAGAAATGATGAAAATGGACGGCCGAGGTAGTGCCGAATATCAAATCTGGTAAAAGAAGGGAATTAATTGGATTAAATGAGGGGCAAACTTGTAATTTGAGAAGGAGACATCATCTTCTCCACTTAAACAAAGGCAAAAACGTGGGAGAGCACTGATGCAGTGGTTTACACTGAACGGAAATGGGGAGCCTAGAGTGAGAAGGTCCTCCTTCTAAGATCCCTGCAATCTGGCCGTCAGATTTGACTGCCAGTTATGAAACGTTTCCACGCTGAAAGGTGCCACGCTGGACCTGACCACTTCGAAGCTGGCAACTCCAAGAGGTAGGATTTTCTCCTCACTTCATGCTTATTCCATTTTTAAGGGAAGCTGGCTGTTTATTGGTTTGAGGTCAGAGGGGTTGTTGATCGGTCCCAAACTCAGGGACCGAATTGTTGGAATTTTTTCGGGATCCTCTGAGTAGCCGGATCGCCGTAAAATCAAGTATTGCTCGGGGTGTTTTTACTTCACCAAAATTGTTTAAACCATGCTTGAAGTGAATAAATGCCGGGAATGGGTTGTTGATCGGTCCCAAAACATGGGACCGAATTATGGAAATATTTTTAGACTTTTTGGACAGCCGTGACAGTGGGTGTGGACTGTTTGGGAGCTTTGTATCATAATTTGTTCAATAAATTATGCTTTGGTGTTTATAAGATAGGAAATGGTAGAGAAATCTCTGGCCCAAAAGGTGGAACCGAGGTCAGACATGTGGGTCGCCTGGTGACGTGCCCCATCACAATTCGACCTAAGTAAAAATACTCCCGGTTAGAGAAATGGGCCATAAATGTCCATGTTTTGGTATGGATCACGGAATGGCCATGGATTGCGTTCACAAGGTGAACCGTTGATTTGTGATTTTTCGAATATTAACCGAGATTCACTATTCTAAATAGTGTTCTAAGAATATATTTTCGTGAAATTATGTGTTTGGTTACAATTCGAATCGAATTGCTTGTGTTTGAACATTGGCCAAGAGAGCTAATTTACGCGTAAATGATAATTACATAACATGTTGTGTGATTTAATTTCTTATGCGAGTATATTCATGTTTATATATTTGCATGTGATTAGACTCAATCGAACTCGGCATACATAGATTCCATATGCACTCGGAACATCCTAGGAATATGTGATAGTGCATGAGATGAGTCTGTGAGAAAACAAGGTCGGAGGGTAGTCTAAAAATGTCAATTATCTGAGGGTAGTCCAAATCTGGGGCCAATATATCAAACCGTGAGCGGCCTGGGAATGATATTTGATTCACTCCGAGGGTAGTCCACAACCAAATAATATATCAAATCGTCTGAGCTCTGGGCTTGGATACTTATTCATCTGAGGTAGTCCACAACACCAATATATATCAATCGCCTGAGCGCCTAGCAATCCGATATATATTCATCTGAGGGTTGCCCACTCAATAAAATGATAATTCTCATACGAGGCTTAGGCGAGTGAGAGAGCCTGAGGACTCCTGATCCGAGTTGGTCATGTAGACATTCAAGTAAAATCATGCATTTGCTTGAATGTGTTAAATTGGAACATTGCACCGCACTTTAGGCGGTGAGTAGCCCACTTGTATGCATTCTCCCACGAGCTTTAGCTCACCCCGTCGTGATCCTCTTACGTGTACACGGAGCGTGCGAGACGCCGTCCCAGAGGTCAGCACTAGAAGAAAGCCGAATGTGGGCTTTGTTGATGCTTACATGTATTAGACCTCCTAAGTTTAATATATGTATTGTATAAGAGTAGTTTATTAACTCAAAACTATCGGGATATAGTCGGATATGCATATCGAGTAATCGTTATGGGCCATGGCCATATTGGCATATATCGCATATATCGACCTGTTCGGGGACAGCATTTGCGTGTATTGTATCTGCAGAGCTCCCGCACAAAGGAGACTCGCCCGATTTTCTAAAGTGGCATCTGCAACCCGACGTCGACTTGTATTCCGCGGTCGACGGCAGTCAACTAATTCCTAAGCCAGCGCTACATTTTTTAAAGTCTCGTATTTAAGATAAGGAGACTTCTCTCCTTATTTATTTGTGATTGTGATGGAAGTTTTTAGTTGCCTCTTGAACAAGGCGGAAAGTGGTGGCTACTTGTCTAGGTGGCAGGTAAGAGGCAAGGGTGGTGTTGGATTTCAGATACTTATTTATTATATGTTGATGATAATATGGTGTTTTGTGGTACAAACTAGGATGACTTTTCTAGTCAGTGTTAGTGGCAATATCCATTCTATTACTTGGGGCTTTTTCAAATTTGTGGCAAATAGAATAAAGTCACAGAAAGCTAGCCATAAAGAAGATAGTAATACCCATCTACTTAATATAGCTCTTTTGAATGCCAAGATAAGAAACTTTAGGAGAGAAGATTTTAAGGGATTTTTGTAGAATGGTGGCCTGTGTAGATACCACCTTGTAAGATGGAAAATGAGTTTGTTTGAGGGCATGAGAATTGAGTGTGAGGTGTCCCTTTATGATGAACAAAGCCTTGTGCAAGTGGAGTCATGATGTGCCGATAAAGGCAGGCCCCGAGGAAGCAAGTCATTAGTCAAAAGTACGGCAGAAGACATGGGGACGGCGCCCTATGGGGTGAGTGAAAGGCATGTTAGCGGATCTGCACTTTCTCCACAAACTCTCTCTCTCTCTCTCTCTCTCTCTCTCTCTCTCTCTCTCTCTTCTCTCTTCTCTCTTCTCTCTCACAGCACGAAGAAGATGATGGGGATGGCACTCCTACGAGGTGAGTGAAAGGTAAAGGATTCGACTCTCTCTTTCTCTCTCACTCTCTTAGTACTAAGAAGATGCGGATGGCACCCTACGGGTGATGAAAGGTATGGTATGGGATTCTGGGGATTTTCTCTCTATATATATATATATACACCCTTACTCATCAAAAATAAAATAAAAATGTTGAATTTCCTCCTCCTAACTCCTAACTTCGTAAAACCCCCTATGATCGAGGAAGAGGTCATTTCTACCACCATCTCTCCCCTCCCCTACTCATCAAATCCAATATTAAGACAAGAAAGAAATTTATCTAGATCCTAATCGCTATAGCCTCTTTCTGCACTACTGAAATACTGCAGATGGTGTCACCTCCCAACATATCTCTCTCTTCTCACCGTTGCAGAGAAATTCATAAACATGAGATTTGTTGATATTAGAGCACGTCTCGCCAATATTTCCTAAAGTTCATTTGCAATTGATAGAAATTGGAACTTATCATAAACAATAGATTTTTTCAATAAAATCAAAAACAAAAAGTTGTGTCCCACATGGAACAAAGACAATGTTTTTTTTTTAGTTTATATATTAAAACCCATTTATAGACTTATACATGGATTGAGAAAAGGTGTAAGACCCGAGAAATTCCAATTTCTGGAATAAGAGCAAAATCGTAATTTTGATTACAAAATTGTAATTACGGTTAAAAATCCGTAATTAATTCTCTAGATCTCGGATGATGAAACGATCGCACCGTTGAATCGCATAAATCTAGCTAGCAATACAAAATTCTTAATTTGGTCGAGACGGAATGGCATCGTCGAGGCACGCATTTCTCGTGTCAGAATTAAGCCGATGCGACGAAAGTCATATATAGCAGTGCACTCATGTAAACATAAGTGGTAAAGAGTAGAGAAATGGGATGAAATGGATTGTCGAATAGCGCCGAATATCAATTTCAGAAAAGAGGGATATAAAATGTCATTTGTAGCTCGATTAAGTGGCTAGAGGACTAAATGCTCAACAAGCATTTCATCCTTTCATTTAGCCAAAAACCCACGTGAGAAGCAATTTTTCGTCCACAGGTTGTCTGAGGAGTTTTGTGGCAGAGCAGGGAGCCGCCTCTCAAAGCTCGCACACCCATCCGATCATGGGCTTCTGGGTGAGTAAGGAAAACGATCTAATGCTGAAACGTGCCACGCGGGACTCCTAGCTTAGCAGTTTCTTCACACTCCTCGAGGTAGGATTTCCCTACTTGGGCTTTATTCCATCTTAGTACTTTTCAAATGTTCGAGCCGGGATAGAGGCCATTAGGTGTTTACCTGGCCCCAAACATCGGGATCGAATTAATAGAAAATGCTTTGAGAACGAACGGAGCAAATCAGGCTGCTTCCATGGCGATGTGGGTGGCTGAATTTGTGTGTTCTTGGTGTTAATTATGTGTTGAATGACGTGAGGCCTGGAATGGCCATGAGACGGGGGTTTATATATGAACCGATAAATTATTTGAGAACTTAACTAAAACCTGTGGTTTTACCGTTCCTAGGGAATGGCCCAAAAATGTATTTAAAATTGTATTTGATTGGGCACTCGAACTTAATTTCTTGTGTTTGAACATTAGCCCAACAGAGCTAATTTTGTGTTTGAAATGATAAATTACATAAACATATTTGTGTGATTTAATTTTATGTGGAATATAATTGTGTAATATATTTGCATGTGATTAGACTGTATTGGAAACAGTATACATGTATTTCCTCCATATGCACTGGAACGTCTCTAGGATTTTAAAGAGTGAGTGCATGAGATGAGTCTAGAGAAAAGGTTCCAGGGTTGTCTAATAATAAGGAAATGATCTAGTAGTCCAACAAATAAAATATCAACCGTCTGAGCTTTACCGCTTGATATTTATTCCACTGGAGGGTAGTCCATTAAACAAATAATATATATCAATTCGTCTGAGTGGCCCAATTGATATATATTCATCTGAGGGTTGCCCACTAATTAAATAATACCTCACACAAGGCTTAGGCGAGTGTGAGAGAGCCTGAGACTCCTGGATCCGGGAGTTGGTCAGTGTAGACATCGCAGGATCATGCATTTTCTTGAATGCTTGTTTAAATTGGAACATCGTGACCGCACTTAGGTGGGTGAGTAGCCCACTTAGGCGATTCCTCCCACTGAGCTTTAGCTCACCCTGGGTCGTGGGATCCTTTATTTTACAGTAATGTGGAGTCATGGGCGAGGGACGTACTGTCCCAGAGGTCGACTCAGTTGTTTCCCGTGGCTTTGATCGCTTTCTCCACATATTAGAATTCCTCTATTTTGATATATGTCAGGCGGTTGTTTCATTTACTAACTCTTATAACTATGGGACATGGTTGATATGGTCGATGATATCGCTTTTTATGGGCCCAAGAGGCTTTATCCATGTTGTTTATCATGGGATTATATTGGTACATTTGGGACAGTACGTAAAGTCTTATTTTAGAGTAGAACTCCACTGTACAAAGGAGACTACTTTAGATTTTCCTAAAGTGGCGTCGGGTAACCGACATCCACTTGTGTTCAGCGAGTTGACGGGTAGTCAGCGGACCCCGAGGTTTTGGGGCGTCACGGCAGTATCGAGCTTAGGTACTAACAGGGAGCTCGGGTTAGGGTATCCATCACCACTAGGTGTGGTTCGATGTCGAGTGTAGGTATGGGATTACCTAGGAAAATCACGGGACAAAACTAGGACACTACGTGCACGTGTGTTGATATGTTTTGTGTGATTTTGTGAATCATTTGGTGATTATTGTCGTATAACATGATTTGCAGTAAATGTTATAGTGTTGTGTGCTTGAGTGATTAGCACATAGATGAGTTCAGGAAATATTTTTAGAAAATATTTTGGGTGTTTACAATTAATATGTAAGCAGACCAAGGAAATAAACAAAATAAATTCATAATTTATTTGGTTTTAAGTGAACAAATTTAATTTTTAAGGTTTCTGATGTAAAATTGTAGCGAAAATTAAATAAAATAAGAGCCACTCTAAAATTATTTGGGTTTGTTGGAAAGTGAGAAGAAAATTTAAAGCCAGAAAAATAAATTTTACTAAATTTATTTGATGAGAATGAAAATGGAAGGAAATAAATTTTATAAATTTATTTGGGTGGAAAAAATTTGATGAAAAGCTAGAAAAAGAAAATAAATTTTATAAATTTATTTAGTTTATGAAGTAGAAAATAATTTTCTAAGGTTTTATGGAGTAACACCGAAAGAAAAATGAAAAATTTTTTATAAATTTATTTGAGTATTAAAGTATGGAAAAAAAATGATTTTTAGTGATTTTAGTGATTTTCGATTTACGGAAATAAATGAAAATCATTATAATGAAAAACGAAATTTTTTTTTTTTTGAGCAAAAAATTTTGATGGGCTACTGCCCATTTTGTATTGTGAGAAATTTTTGTATTGCAATAGGAAGGAATTTGAGGCTAGATTGTATTGCAGAGAACTGGCTGTTGTGTTGCAATCTGAGTGTTATTGTATTACCAACGGTACCAAGGCAAGTGAGAAAATTTAGCCTTCATAGCCTGTCGTTATGGCCCGGGGCGGCGATGCGTATTACATCACGGCCAACATGCGCGGCGGCTGCGCGCCGGCGGCGAGCCCGCTGAAGCGCGCGGCGAAGCGCGGCGTAAAGCGCAGCAATGAGAGCCGCGGCGAGCGTAAGCGCGAAGCGAGCGCGTAGCGAAGCTAGCGAAGCGGCGCGCGACGCGAAGCGCGGCCTTGCGAAGCGTGCGGCTTTGCCCAGCCCCAGCGTACGGCACAAGCTGAAGCGAGCGAAATTTGTGCACTCGGTGCACTGCTTTATTTTAGCTCGTTCGACTCGGTATTTCTGAATCGGATTTTGGACATTGTTCGTGAACCGGTTCATGTTCTTGTTCATCTCAGCCACCGAAAAAAAAATTATTTAAAAAAAAAAAAAATTTAATTAAATCAAATAAATTTGATAAAATTTTTCTAAAAATAAAATTTTCAAAAATAAAATTTTCCAAAATAAAATTTAAATCGAAAACAATATTTTAAGCAGTGAAATTGATTCTCGTATGCTGAGTTAAGTGTATATGATTAGTGTCTCGAGTGTGTTATGCCTTAGAATCTTGTGGTAGTTACTCTGGATTTGAAATTATGATTCTTGTGATGGCTGGCGTGAAAATTATATGCATGGTGGAATGCGTATAGGAAAAAGGGTGAATACTAAGGTTATGGATTACGACCTTAAGGATTTGGATAATGAAATGAACATGGAAGATTAGAATTTCATCGGAATAAATGAATTGAGTGGTTGGAAGTTAGCGCCACTTAGAAAATGAACGGGTCGGTTCATGGTTGTCAAGTCTACTAGTAATTGGCATGTGCATTGCTAGTTAGACTGAAATGAAAATTTCATAAGTCTTGTTGCCATTTGACATAAGTAGATGGCTAGTAGAGAAATGAGGGCGTAGAGGCGTCCTGCGGAAGTGCTGATCGAGCACCACCGGTGTTTGATCGTGGACTTTTCGCGAAGTGTAGGTATTACGGCGAATCTTTATAGCCTGGTAATTTATAAGCGGTGAAACGGGAAGATCTACAGTAACCTCCGAGGTTTAGGGCGTATCATCCTCTAGGCATTCACGGGGGAGGAGATCCGATGGTCTTGACCATTTGGTTCATGCGAGATCGAAGGTGTTAGAGGCCGTAGGTGCCTCGACACACGACCAAGACTCAGGCTAGTTGCGTTCCGGCTAGAGAATGAGGCTCAATATGGTGGAAATGGGCAAGGACCTCTAAGAGACCTTAGGAGGGGCGTTGTACGTGACTCTCCTAGAGGTTGGGTGAGAATAGGGATGATATGTGGATTGCGAGTTAGAGATCTCGGGACTCTACTCACGGTGGTTTTGAGAGGTTATGGACATGTCGAGTTCGAGGTCATCCCGAGAATGTGGCTAATAGCTTAGGGGTTTTTTGTCGTTGTGAGCGCGGAAGGCTACCGCCCACACGCGAGGACGGTACTGTGTGGTATTCGGAGATGAGCATGATATTTTGCCCAGGACGTTGTTATACGAGTCCAAGTGTTAGGGATAGTTGGCGGGTTGGCTAGCGAGCCTTACCTTAGAGGACGAGGTGAGACCAGACTTAGATCTACCTCGAGTAGTTTGTGAGTTTGTGGATGTTTTCCGGATGGGCTACGGGTACCTCGCGCCCAGGGATGTAGACCGGTGTTGGAGTTACACAGTATTTCACCATCTCTATGACTCCATAGGATCTTGCAGGTTGAGTTGCGGGAACTTCGAGTCGGCCCCTCGGGAGCTATTGAATGAGGGTTTATTAGACCGAGCACTTCACCATGGGGCGCTCCGGTTCTATTTGCGAAGAAGAAGGGCAAGACCCTTTGATTGTGCATGGACTACAGACGGTTGAATAGAGTTACGATCAAGAATCGGTACCCATTACCGAGGATCGACGATTTGTTTGATCAGTTGAGAGGAGCGCGAGTCTACTCAGATAGACGCCGGTTACCGGTGAGGTTGGGGATACCGATATCCTAAGGCAGCGTTTGGGACGCGTTATGGGCGCCCGAGTTTCACGATGATGCCCGTTTGATTGATAAATGTTAGCGGCTGTTCATGGATCTCATGAATGAGGGTTTTCCGACCTATCTAGATCATTTTGTCGTAGTCTTCGTGGATGACATTTTGATCTACTCCCAGTCAGAGTGGGAGCATGAGTATCATTTGAGGATCGTCTTACAGTTGTTGAGAGACCATCAGCTGTACACTAAGTTCAGTAAGTGCTAGTTTTAGCTTACTGAAGGGAGGTTTTTGGGACACGTGGTGTCAGCATCAGGAGTGTTAGTCGACTTAGAGAAGGTTGAGGCATTGATGAGTTGGGAGAGACCGAATGTCAATCTTCGAGTTACGTAGTTTCTTGGGATTGGCTGGGTATTACAGGAGATTCGAGAATGGGCTGAAGTTGTCCATTCGGGGCAGAATTGTAGGATTTCGCCTACGGGACATGGACTCAGTAGTTGGGCGTACGACCATAGAGAAGAGATTGAGTATGCTTGGAGACACTCGGGATATGGGTGTTGGTAGCAAGAGGAGGATGAGTTTTTCTTCTAAGTTAGAGGAAGAGGCAAAGACACGCTTCACATGAGTTTCAATACGGGACGGGATTAGGCGGGTTGGTCGGCGGGCGGGTGATATGTTATTTAGATAACTTCAGGCATATGGGCAGGATTGCTCCTGAGACGGGGATCGGGGACTTTGGGACAGCCACGATCCCGGTTGTGTGGGACCCGGAGAGTTTGCGAGTTCATTCCTCCACACCTTGAATGCGGGTCGAGACAGTTTCGGTTGAGAGTGCTATGCAAGCACTCTCAGCAGCCTGGTGTGAGGCGGTGTGGGTGATCGGGACGGATCGGAGTTGCGATTAGGCGTAGTGGATCTTAGGGTGGTGAACATATTGATTGTTGATGTCGGGCTGGAACATGGATGAGTTGGCTGACCATCGAAATTAAGTGAGTAATTGAGACCTTGGCCGGGGTTGTCATATCGGTAAGGTTAAGTGTCACGTAAACTTAGGTTGAGTGTGCTGAGTGAGAGTGACTCGAGTTTGGATACCCATTGGAGTGGGTGGGTGTTGGTGGTGACGGGCTCGATATATGGATGTCATTCATGACTGACATGGACCGGAGTTGACGGTCCATTGGATTGTTGTCGATTGTGACCTTAGGAGAGAATTCGTATACAGCGAGGGGTTGTGTGGGTCCGTGTTGTATGGATTATATCTTGGGTGTTGAGGGACAGTGGCCAGGCATGTCACGGGTCATAGGAGTAGGAGAATTGCCCTGGTGGAGTCGCCTACAACAACAGTTACCAGGCGAGTATATAGATGGCACCATTTGAAGCATGGTATGGGAGGCCATGTAGATCAGATTATGTTGGACTAAAAGTGGAAGGCTCCATCTGGGTCTGATTTGATTAGAGACCTGCGAGAAGGCGAGAAGCGATACGATATAATCTTCTCACGACTCGAGCCGTGGCGATGTAGATATGCGTGACCATAGAGTTCGAGGTTGAGAGTCATGTCTTCTTGAAGGTTATGCCTGGGGGAGTGGTCGGGTTCGCGGGCATGGGAAGGCTATTCGCCAGATTTGTGGATCTTCTGAGATACTCGAGAGGATAGGCATTATTGCGTGTCAGTTGGTCTTACCCACTTGACATGTTAGGTGTCCCACGGTATTTCACGTCTCCATGCTCGGAAATATACTCCCGAATCCGGCTCATGGTGGATTGGGGACCAGTTGAGGTGTTTCTGGATGGGACCTTCGAGGAGGACGTGTGCGTGTTGATAGCGTGATCGAGGTTTTGCAGCATAAAACCGTGAAGACTAATGGTACTATGGAGACACTATGGAGTGGAGGGTTCCGCGGGGCGAGAGGACACGTGCGGGCCACCTATCCCCTTCTTGTTTAGGGATGAGTCGTGGTTTAGTTGTTTAGCAATTAAATAACTGGTTTACATGCATGAGTGCAGTACCGTTGCATAGGCATGTGAGTGTTTATCAATTGTCTTGAATTCGGAATGAGGAAATTCCTTTTAGGAAGGGGAGAATCAGGGCCCGAGAAATTCAATTTACGGAACCAAGGGCAAATCGTAATTTTGATTACAAAAAGGTAACAATTGATTTAAAAATCCATAATTGGTCTCTAGATCTCGGATGTGAAGCGGATCGAAGTAGTTGGAATCGTCTCGTGAGAAATCTCAGCTAACGTGTAAATTCGCAATTTCTTTGAGACCGGTCGAATTAAACCGCGTTTTTGAAGGCATGCATTGGTCTGTAAATCGTTTTCGATCTGACGAAAGTCACATATAGAAAGTACTCATGCCATAAGTGGTATGAGTAGAGAAATGATGAAAATGGGCGGTAAATAGTCAGAATATCAGTCTGGTAAGGGGATAAATGTCATTTAGAGTTTGATTTTTAAGTGGCTAGAGACGAAATACTCCAACGGTACTTCATCCTCTTCATTAGTAAAAACCCACGTGAAGCAATTTTTTTTTGGTCGGCCAGGTGTTGATTGAGAAGTTTAGAGAGAGGCGCTTCTCTCTGGGATTGCACACGTCAGGCAAGGTTGGCGGACTTCGGGGTGTGAAGGAAAACGATCACGCAGACGAGGCTAGGCGTGGACTCAGGACCTTTAGTGAGTTTCTGAAACTCTCGTGGTGGGATTTCTCCCTACTTGGGTTTTATTCCCATTTTAGTACTTTCAAATGTTCGAGTTGATAGAGAGGCCGTGGGGGTGTTTGATGGGTTGAACGCAGGATCAAATTAATAGAAAAATTTTGAACGAATGGAGGCGATCAGTGATGCTTCATGGCGGATGTGGGTATGGTGTGTGTTCTTGGTGTTAATTGTGTGTGTTGAATGGATTTGAGGCAGGGAATGGCTTCATGAAGATGGGGATTTATATATGGGAGCAAATTGTTGAGAACTGGAGGCAAAGGGGAAAACCCTAGGGTTTTACTATTCCTAGAATGGTGCCCAATGTATTTTGGGAGAAAATGCGTATTTGATTAAGTAATTAGATCGAATTGCTTGTGTTTAGTACATTAGCCCAAATGAGCTAATTTTGGTGTTTTGAAATGATAGTCACATGTATATTTGTGATTTAATTTTAATAATGAACATATAATTGTGTAATATATTTTCATGTGATTAAAGTATTATTGGAAATGGCATACATGCATTCCATATGCCTTTGAAACGTCCTAGGATTTTAGGAGTTAGTGCATGAATGGAATCTAGAGAAAAAAAAGGTTGGACCGGTTGTCTAATAATATGAAATGATCGGAGGAGTAGTCCAAACTAAATAAAATATCAACCGTCGGGCGTTGATTGATATTTATTCATCGGAGGGTAGTCCACAAACAAATAATATATATCAATCGTCGGAGCGGCCCAATTGATATATATTCATCGGAGGGTTGCCCACTAATTAAATAATAATTCTCATACAAGGCTTAGGCGAGTGTGAGAGAGTCGGTGAGGACTCGGGATCTGAGTTGGTCATGTAGACATTCAAGTAGGATCATGCATTTGCTTGAATGTGTGTTTAAATTGGAACATTGCCTTTGCTTAGGTGGTGATGGCCCACTTGAGGCGATTCTCCCTCTTGAGCTTTGGCTCACCAGTCGTGGGATCCCCTTTATTTCACAGTGAGGGAGCGTGCGAGAGGACGGCTCGTCTGGGGTTGACTTTGAAGAAAGCAGATTATTGGCTTTGATCGTTTCTCCATGTATTAAATTCTCTATTTTTGATATATGTTTGTCTGAGAGCCATTTACTAACTCTTAGGCCCCATGGGACATGGTTGATATGGTTGATAGATATTGTTTTGTGGGCTGAGGCGTTTTATCCATGTTGTTATCCTTGGGATTATATTGGGCTGTTTGGGACGGGTGCATGCAGTGCTTTGTTTTTTGGGTCAGCTCAGCCTAAAGAACTACCCAGATTTTCTAAAGTAGGCGTCGGGTAACCGACATCCACTTGTGTTCCGCGAGGTTGTGGTGGTCATAGCGTGACCCCGGGTTTTGGGCGTCACATGCTCGGTAGTGGAATCTATAAGTGGGCTGCTCTCCACCTAAGTGCATATACAATGTTCCAAAATAAACACACATTCAAGAAAATGCATGATCCTGCTTAAATGTCTAGCTGATCATCTCGTAGAGTCCTCACCCAGGCTTTCCCTCACGCTCGCTAAGCTTTGTATGAGAAATTATTATGTTTATTTGTGGACAACCCTGGGTGTATATATATATATATATATATATATCAATTGAAATTTGTGCCAGACCGATTGTGTATTATGGACTACCTACGATAATATATCAGCCAGGCCGTCTCCGGCACCGTGATATTTTGAAGCTTTACCCTCAGGTAGTATCATTTTAGACAACCATAAAGCCATTATTTCTAGACTGTCTCATGCACTCACTCTATCATCTAAATTGCTTGATGCATATGGAATGCATGATGTCAGTCCATTACAGTCTATTACGCATGCAAATATATGTCATGCTGTATTCACGCAAGAGTAAAATCACACAATCATGTTATGTAATTTTACTTATTTCATCACATCAAGTAGCTCACATCTTGGCCCATTTTGTGAACACTATTCTCGGTGAGCTCGACTCGAAATGTTAGCAGTCGGTCGAGGCAACTCGTAACTTCGACTTGAAAAGCTCGCGAGAAACTTCGAAAATATTTTGTATATAAAATTTTAAAGTTTTCTTTTAAATTTGATATATTCTACTTTTAGGGGATGTCATAAATAATATATCTTTATTTTTATTCTTAAACAATCATACATTTTTATTATTTATTTGAATTATAAATATATTTATTTTAAAAATAATTAATTTTCTTTAAAGAAAGATGTAGAAGAATAGGATATTATTCTATAAATTATATTAATAAGTTAGTATTATAAACGTGTGACGTCCCGATTCCCGAGTGGGTTGTTCCGATCAACATGAAATACCGTGAATGTTGGGTGACCCGACATTTCTCTGTCGGGCGAGTTTCTTTGAACCGGGAGCTCTATCAGTCTGAACTGTCCCAATATCAATCTTTGATACAAGCCTGGATAAAAAGCATGGCCTCTTGGGCTATACAATATTCTTCTATATATATCTGACTATATCAATAGTTTCAGAAGTTCAAATTCTACTCTTATAAACACATATATTATAAAATTAGAAATTCTAGCCATATCTTTATCATAAACCAAAACGCGTCTAGGCTTTTTCTTCTAAACACTCGACCACTAGAGCAGGCCATCTCCTGTTTCCACATGTGCACAAAATATGTTCCCTCGACGGGGTGAGCTAATGCTCGATAGTGGAATCACCATGGGCTACTCTCGCCTAAGTGCATATCGCGTGGGGACCACACCCTTAGTGACCACCTCATGGGTACCCGCCGGGGTGGGGCCCACTCATGGGATATCGCCGTTACATTTGGGTTCCTTTCGCCTCCCGAGAGATTGAAGCCGGGGTGTGCAGGGTGTTTGGTCGATGGGAGGCATCTGTTTCAGTGAGCTAAAGACCATTTGGGTCACGGGTTCGAGATCTGCGGGAGGCGAAGGGCTCGTGGGAGGTGGCGTATCCCCATGAGGTGAGCTCCCGCTGAAGGTACCCGTGGTGGTCACGAGTGATCCCACAATAAAGCGCCTTTTGTTGTGGGGTCCCACCCAGCCGATGACCAGGGTGCTTGTAGGTGGCCTTTGTGGGGGTCCACCCTTCGTAACCTTGGGTGCCCTTGGTGGGTCCCACTGCGAGAATATCATGCTGCCTCCTAGGCATTTTCTTTCGCCTCCATAGAGACTCAGACAACCGGGGACCGGGGGCTTAAGGTCGATGGGAGCATCTCTACTACCAAGCGAGCCTGATTGTTGAAGGATCTGGGCCGGATTAACCTCATGAAGCAGATGGGACCTCATGTACTCAATGGATATAGAAACTTTTCCTTAAAACGATTGAAATAAATCATGGGCTTGGGCCTTGTTTCAATCCTTAACATATCTTTAGAAAATAATCTTGCGGAAGCGAAGTGATAAATTTTTTTCTTTCTTTTTCAAGCAGTTTAGATTTTTGAAAAATTGGCGGAAGTTTCCTTTGTTTCGGACTTTCCCAAATTTACAAAACACAGCTTGTTTTAAAAACACTTATAATCTTTCATCCTCAACTTCTCAACTTCGTTTTAGGACTCCTCGTCCACAGCCAAATCAAACACAATATATACATATATACATTTATTCATTTCAATCATCAAAACATTTGAAACTCTTCAAATGTGCATTTATTTTTATCAAAGATTGGGCTTTATTGGGACTTGTGGGCCGCCTCGTGCCTCGTCCAGCGAGGATCAAAGCCCACGTAGTTCCTTTTCAACTTTATACATATACATATATCCATAACAAAAATATTCAACATATACAGTATGGAAAATTATATATACAATGAAATCACGTCATCTCGCGTGAAACAGCTCAACTGCAGGGCTCTGCATACCTATCTCGGGTCCCAAAATGTTTTGAAACATGAGAAAGAATGAGCTAAAGGAGCCCGGTGGTGTACATTTTCATTTAAATAACATTTCGATTATATATCAAAGAAGTAATACATGCTATTACAATTAAAATCAATTTATGTCTTAAACATTTATGCCTTAAACTTTTCTTTCTTTCTTTATAATAAATACTTATACAAAATTCTAAAATCATTTATGCCTTAAACATTTGTGTTAAACTTTCTTTCTTTATTTCTTTCTTTACGATGGAACCCGGGGAATAAGGCGAAGGATCAGGCCGGATTAACCTCATGAACCCAGGGGACCTCACTCAAATGGATATAGAAACTTTCCTCGAACCATCAAATAAAATCCATGGGTGAACCCCTTTACAATCCTTAACATATCTTTTAGAAAATAATGCGGAGCGAAGTGGTAAATTTTTTTTTCTTTTCTTTTTTTTTCAAACATAGTTTTCAGAAAAATCTGACGAGTTTCTCTGTTTTCTTAAATTCCCAGATTTACAAATACTGCATAAGCATTTAAACACTTCTAAATATGCAATTTTCAACTTCGTTTTGGTTCCTAGTCCCATAGCTCAATCAACACAAATATATTCCCTATATACCATATACATTTATTCATTTCAATCATCAAAACATTCAAAACCTTGATTTCGTACGCGATTTTATAAAGATTTAGGCTTGAGCAGGACTTTAAGCGGGCCGCCTAAGTAGTTCCTTTTCAAAATATATCCATATATGCATATATACATGACAAACTATTTGACATATAAAATATTTAGCTATTATCTAATGCAGTTCACATCTGTCGTCTCCTCGATGGCTCTGATCGCTGCGTGAGAGGGGTGCTCTACATTTTTATCTTAGTTCTGAAAATGTTTTGGCTATATGAAAAGAATGAGCTAAAGGCCCCCCGGTGAGTGAACTTGATTGGACTTGGGTGTGTGTCAGTGTTGCATGCATAATCATTTATGCCTTAAACTTCCTTTCTTTCTTTCTTTCTTTCTTTTCATGCTACGGACCGGGAATAAACACATGAAGCAGGTTTCGAATGCGACGGTGAGACAGTCATTCGATCTGCCCACTACGCTGGAGAAACTCACGCTTTGCATAGGGTTCAGTCATAACACCTTATCACGTGTAAGGATATTACTCAACGCCATTTCTCCCTCGATTTATTAACCTATAACTTTACCCCTAAATCCTTACAGCAAGGTACCTCTCGGCGATACTCGGTCATATGATCATATGGGGTTAGGTAACCATCGGTAAACATTTCTTCCAAATACATTTATAAATCCATTTTAAAACCTTTGCTTTATCATTTATAACCATTTTGCATTATTCTTTACACATTTTTAAACTTCCATAATGCCTTAACATATGCATATATATATAAACATTTACATTAAACTTTTCATTTTAACATTAAAATCATTCTGTAAGACCGAAAATTTAATTTGCAAGAATAAAAATTTAAAATATTATTGATTACAAAATTATAATTACAGTTAAAAATCAATGAGTAATTCTCTGGAGTCTCCCGATGTGAGAAGCAGTTGCAGATTGGAATCGTCTCGCCAAATCTAGTTAACGTAAATTTACGATTTGTGTTGAGGCAGTCTGGGTGGCGCCACGATTTTCGAGGGGCATCGCAGTTAGGGTAAAAGTAGCTTGTTTGTTCTGATCTTGGTCACATGTAACTAAGTACTCAGCACTTGCCATAAGTGGTATGAGTGAAATGACGAAAATGGATGGCCGAGATGATGCGGGAGTGTCGGCTTGGTGAAAAGAAGGGAATTAATAATAAAATGGATTAAATGAACTAAAGACAAAACTACGGTGTTCTTCTCAAATGAAAAAGAGAACTTGAAAGAGGCGGGAAGGTCAGTAGCTTTCTCTTTCATTTCTAGAGAGGGAGTCTCGACTTCTCTCTCTGAAATGTGATCGGGGTGGATTGGATTGCTAGAGAGAGGCGGAGCGGGAAAGGAAGAACGTTCTCTGCCCCGGAAGCGACTCCCAGTGGACCCCGATTCTATGAGTTTTGATAGCATCAAAGTGAGATTTTCATCTACTTGGGTTTATTCATTTAAATGTTTTACTAATGTTAGGTTGGTTTGAGGCGGGTGAGGCAGTTTGATGCGTCTGGCTTGTGGGGCCAGAACTTGTAAATTTTGGGATTTTCTTGGATAGCCGTAGCCTTGAAATTTGAAGTTTGTTAGGTGTTTAATTCAAAATGTTCTTTGTAATCATGTATTGGTTTGATAGTAGGGAATGGGCGTATGATCGAATCCCAGCGAAACATGGGACCGAATGTGGAATTTTTTGGAGACTTGTAGGTGTCGTGACAGTCCAGGAATTTGTAGTGGGTGTGGTTTGTGTGTATGCATTAAATGGTTTGTGGCTGTATGCATTGGGTAGGGAATGGCCGTGGATTGCGAGGTTACTAAGTGAGGCAGTTGATTCTGTGATTTTTCGGGATATGATAACCAAGGGTTTCAACATTCAGAAACGATCTAAAATATATTCTTGTGAAAATATGGGTTTGGTCGAGTGATTTAAATTAAATTGCTCGTGTTTGATCATTAGCCTAAGTGAGCTAATTTTGATGTGCATGAGGTATCCTAGAGAGATAGGAGTGAGTGCATGAGGTAGTTCTTAAGAGAACTGTTTTCGGAGGGTAGTCTAAAATAAACAACAGTCGGAGGGTAGTCACAAACCACCAAAAATATCAATCGTCGGGCGGTGAGTGAGTATTCATCGGAGGAATGATCACAACTAAATAATATATCAATCGTCGGGCGGTAGTGATATATATGCATCGAGAGGTTATCCTTTATTAAGCGATAATTCCATCTGAGGCTTGGCGAGGGTGTGAAGAGGGAGAGTCGGTGAAGGACTCGAGATACGAGTTGGTCGGGTAGACATTCAGAAGTAGGATCATGCATTTGCTTGAATGTGTGTTTGACTGGAACATTGCACTACACTTGGGTGGTGAGTGGCTGCCAGGCGATTCTCTGCTGAGCTTTAGCTCACCCGTCGTGGGATGGCACATTTTGCAGTGCCCGGGAGCGTGCGGGGGACGGCTTCGTCGAGGAATGGGTTTTGAAGAGCGGGTGTGGCAGTGGTTTTTCCATATGTATTAGAATTCTCTATTTTTGATACTATATTTGTATAAGAGCCATTTATCATTAGAACTATGGGACATGGTTGATATGGTTGATGGAGATGTTTTATGGGCCCGAGGCCGTTTTTATCCATGTTGTTATCCTTGGGATTATATTGGGTTGTTGGGACAGGTAAATGCGGAGTTTTACAAGCATTGTATTGGGTAAAAACTCCGTACAAAGGAGACTACGCCCGATTTTTTCTAAAGTGGCGTCGGTGGCAGGCCTCCACTTGTATTCCAGCGACGAGTTGTGGGTAGTCAGGACCCCGGGGTTTTGGGGTGTCAGCAAATATCTGGCTCCTGGGGCTCGAGTTTGGGTATCATAGCACTAGTTGGTTTGATGAGGAGTATAGGTATATGGAAACCTATAGATAGAAAATTTGGGCTTAGGCCATGGAAATGTGAAAACATCACCACTAGGTGTGGTTTGATGTTGAGTTTAGATATGGGATTACCTAGGAAAATCACGTGACAAAACTAGGACACTACGTGCACGTGTGTTGATGTGTTTTGTGTGATTTTGTGAATCATTTGGTGATTGTGTGTATAACATGATTTGTATTGTGTATGGTTTGTGTGCTTAGTGGTTAGCACCTAGGACAACCATGATGTGGTGGGAAGTTTTTAAGAAGTTTTTACAGTGTGTAAAAACTGGAACAAAAAGGAAAAATAAAAAAAAATTTATAAATTTATTTGGTTTATAAAGAAATGAAAATAAATTTCATAAATTTATTTGGTTTAAGGAGTGAAGAAAGCTAGTTTTAAGTTTTAGAGTGTAAGGCGAAGAAAGTTAAATAATAATTTTACTAAATTTATTTGGATTGATTAGAAAGATGAGGAAAAATTTTAAAGCTAAGAAAATAGAGATTTTACTAAATTTATTTGATGAAATGAAAATAATTTTCTAAGATTTTACAAAATGATAAATTAAGAGAAAATGGAAATAATAATTTTATAAAATTTATTTAGTGGAAGAAAAATTTTTAATTGAAGAAAAAACGAAAATAATTTTATAAATTTATGATTTGAAATGAAAATAATTTTTCTAGGTTTCTGTGGTGTGGAATTTGAAATGGAAAAATAAATTTTATGAATTTATTTAGTGTTCAAAAAAAATGATTTTAGGTGATTTTTAGAGATTTTCAATTTAAAATAAATGAGAAAAAATCATTTATAATGAAAAAAAACGAAAATTTTTTAGCAGAGAAAATTTTATGAGCTCTGTATTTGTAATGTGAAATGAAATTTTTGTATTCTGTCTGGTTTGTATTGCGAGAGAAGGAAAGGCTTAGTATTTGGTGGTTAAGGGTTTTATGTTCTGATACAAATTGTATTGTGGGTGGTTGAGGTTTTATGTTAATACAACATGTGGTGTTGGGGAAAATCAGTGTGTTGCAATAGAAATTGTAGCAATACCAGAGGTTGTATTGTAGGAAAGCGTGTACAGCATACGGTTTAAGCGGCTTTGTGTCACGGGAATGACGGCTATGTCGCGACACGGCGGGCGCGGGCTGTGAGGCGCGGCGTCTTTCTGCAGTGCAGCGAGCGCTGGCCTTGAGAGAGGCCCTTGTGGCGGCGCGGCCCAGGCGCCTTGGGGCGTGCGGCTTTGTGGCTAACCTAGGCTGTGATTGGGAGGCTGTGCCTCAAATTGCACTCGACTTGATTTTCAATAGGTTTTAAACTGATGTTTTAAATTAGTGAAATGAGCTATTGTTCATTTGTAAAATAAAATTTTCTAGAAAAATAAATAATATTTATTAAATTCAAAATAAATCAATAAATCAAACTAAATTTTGATAAAATTTTAAAAATAAATTTTCAAAACCAAAATTTTTGAAAATAAAATCTTGTTGAAAAACAATATTTTAAATGCAAAATTGATTTGTGTATCTGGTTTGTAATATTGTGATTAGTGTCTCATTTGTGTTTGTATGCCTTAGAGACAACGTATTAGGTAACTACCATTTGAAATGCGTGATTTGTCGAAGTGTGAGAAAGTGGATTAATTAGGAAATTATATGGTGTGCATATAGGAAAGAGTGAATGCTGGAGTTAGGAATTGTGACCTTAGGGTTGATCTTGTATTAAAGACAAGAAAGTTTAGAACCTTATTGAAATGAATCTGTCAGTGGTTGAAATTTGGCTCACTTAGAAATGACGTTGAGTTCGATTTGTCAAGAATCTATTAGTAATCAAAGCATACATACCCAGTTAGAGAGTGATATGAAGCTTCAAATCGTTCTTATTTGCCATCTTGGTGTAATGTGGCTAATGAGCCGAGGACTTAGAAGAAGACGTCCATAGAACATGATCAGAGCACCTGACATGTTGGCAAATATGAGCGTTTGACAAATGAGACACCATGGGGCGTTGCAGCGGGTGTTGTAGTGGTACACGCTACGCCGCAGAGGTAGCATGACGAGGGTAGTGGGAGACCACAGTAGCCCCCAAGGTTTAGGCGTATCATCTCAGGTGGCCTTACAGGGAGGAGATCGGGTCAAGTTGGCGACCATTTGATTCATCAGATCGAGAAGGTGTTACGAGGCTATGGAGTTACCTCACGACCTGACCCGAGAGTTAATTAATTCAGTTCTGGCTGAGAATGATGTGAATATGGTGGGAATGGGCAAGGACCTCCTAGGGCCCAGCAGGACGTTGTGTGAGTCTCCACAGGGATTAGAGGGGCGAGAGCCAGGATGATATGTCGAGGTTGAGGTTGGAGATCTCGGGGACTCCTGCTCACAGTGGACAGTGTGGACATGTGTCAGGGTGGGGTCATCGAGGATCGAGACCGGAGTTCAGTGTGGGGATCTTTGTGGATTGCAGGCGGGGGATTGCCAGGGCGTGCTCCGGTGTGGCCACCCGGGAGGGACAAGCATGATGTGCACCTGGCAGTGCCTGGGTCCGGCGTCGGGGACGGAGTTAGCGGGTTGGCTGTAGCCACCTAGAGGGCGAGGTGAGACCGGACTTAGATGTCAGTGGTTTGAATTTGTGGATGTTTTCAGGATGAGCTACCTAGACTACCTTTACATAGGGATGTAAGACGTTGTTAGTTACTGTGAAATGCATTCACCATCTCTTGACTCCTGCATCAGGATGTGCAGTTGAGTTACGGGAACTCTCGAGTCCGAATCTGAGCCCTCTTGGACCTGAGTTTATTAGGCCAGGAGCACTTTGCATGGCGCTGCGGTTCTATTCAGAAGAATAGGGACAAGGCCTTGTGTGCATTGACCTGGGTTGACAGGTTGATCAAAAATCATTTTCCATTAAGGGGTTAAACAATTATTGATGTCGTTGAGTGGTGAGAGTCTACTCCAGATGAGCCTCCGCTGCTTGGTTACCATCGGCTGAGGTTCGATGGATATCCCTAAGGCGTTTGGGACGTTATGGGCACTTTGAGTTTCACGGGGTGATGCCCTTTGGAGTTGTTGAATGTCAATCTTGAGATCTACGTGAATTGTGGGATTTGCCACGGGACATGGACTCCATGGTTGGGACAACCCTGACCATAGAGAGAGAAATCGAGGATACTTGGAGCACTCGGGATACGGGTGTTGGTAACAAGAGAGAGGATGACTTTCTCTGGATTAGGGGAGAGAGGCGAGAGGAGAAGCACCTTCACCTGTGGTTTCGGGGGATGGTCGGGATTGAGCATGGTGGCGGGGCGGTTCCCTAGAGTCGGGGATCCCAGGGCTTTGGGACAATGGGTCCCGGTGGCGGGTGGGACCGGGAGAGCCTCTGCTGATTCATTCCTCCACACCCTAGTAAGGGTTAGAGGAACTAGTTTCAGTTTCGGGGTGCTATACAAGCACTTCCAGCAACATAGATAGGCCAGAGGGGCCAGAGTGTGGATCGAAGTCAGGGACAGATCAGAGTTGTGCATCGGAAGCGTGGTGGACCTTAGGGTGGTAGACCTGTTGGTTGTTGATGTCAAGTTTCACATGGATGAGATGGCAATATGGTTACCATGAGTAATTAGGATACTAATGGGTCATCATACCGACACGGTCTTAGAAGTTAAGTGAGGTTACATATGCACATAGTTTGGATGTGTATGTGCGTAGAATTTGGGACGAATTCCTTTTGAAGGGGAAGGAATGTAGACGAAATTCCAATTTGGAATAAGGGCAAAATCGTAATTTTGATTACAAAATTATAATCACGATTAAAAATCGTATTAATTCTCTAGATCTCCAGATGACAGCGGATTTGGATTGGAATAAATCTCATGGAAATCATTATACGTAAAATTTCTGTTCTTTGAGGCAGTCGGGTCAGCCGTTTTGAGCATCGCGGTTCGGTCTTAGTAAAACGATTTACGATCTGACAATCACATATAACAAGTAACTCATGTACCACTAAGTGGTATGGAAACAGAAAATAGTGAAAATAGATAGTGAGATAGTCTTGAGATATAAAAGCCCCACAAGTGAAAGGGAATTAATAAATAAAATGGATTAAATGAACTAAAGACAAAAGAGCTACAGTGTTCTTCTCAAATGAAAAAGAGAGAAAAATTAGCAGAAGAAGAGCAGAGGTCAGTAGCTTTCTCCTTTCATTTCTAGAGAGAGTCTCGGCTTCTCTCACAAGCCTACTGCGATCGGGCCGTTGGATTTCGAGAAGCGAGGGCGGAAGGGAAGCGTTCTGCGGACGAGCTGCAGCGTGGACCCCACGGTTTGCGAGTTTGACAACGCTCAAGAGGCGGATTCTATCCTACTTGGGGTTTTATTCCCCATTTTTAAATGTTTTACTAATGTTTCGGTTGGTTTGAGGGCCGTGAGGGGCCGTTTGATCGATCCCCAAAAACATGGGACCCGAACTTGTGTGGAAATTTTGGGATTTCTTGGATGGCCGTGACTGACGAAATTTAGAGGGCTGTTGGGTGTTTTAATTCCAAAATATTCACTGTTAATCATGTATTGGTTTGATCGAGGCCGGGAATGGGCCGTATGATCGGTCCCAAAACATGGGACGGTGTGGAATTTTGCTGAAACTTTTATGGGCATCAAGTACGACGATCCAATTTAGTGGGTGTGGTTTGTGTTAACTTATGCATTAAATAGTTGCTTGGTATGCATTGGGCGGGGAATGGCGTGGATTAGTTCTATGATGACGGTGATTCTGATTTTTAGAATAGTAACCAAGGGTTTCACTATTCCCGAAACAGTGTTCTAAAATATATTCTTGTGAAAATATGGGTTTGGTCGAGTGATTTAAATTAAATTGCTCGTGTTTGATCATTAGCCTAAGTGAGCTAATTTTGATGTGATGAAATGTATAATATCTTTGTCATTTGTGTGATTTAATTTTTATGCAGTATATTCATGTTTATATATTTGCGCTGTGTTATATAATTATTGAAATGGCATCATAATGCATTTCATATGCCTTTAGGGGTATCTGAAGATAGGAGTGAGTGCATGAAGGTAGTTCTTAAGAAGCTTGTTTTGGGACCAATCTAAAATATTATGTTAGGTAGTCACAAACCAGAATATCAATTGTCGGACGTGATTGATATTCATCGGAGGAGTGATCCACAACTAAATAATATATCAATGTATTGGGCGGCCCAATTGATATATATACATCGGAGGGTTGTCCACTATTAAACAATAATTCTCACGCCCTGCAAGGCTTGGCGAGGAGTGTGAGAGAAGTCGGTGGAGACTCGAGATCACGAGTTAGTCGGAGTAGACATTCAAAGTAGGATCATCGTTTGCTTGAATGTGTGTTTATTTTGGAACATTGCACTACACTTGGGTGGTGAGTAGCCCGCAGGGCGATTCTCCTGCGAGCTTTAGCTCACCGTCGTGGGATCCCCTTTATTTTCACAGCGGTGCAGGGAGGCGTGCGAGACGGCTCATCAGGAATGAGAGTTTTGAAGCTAGGGTGTGGCTTTGATGGTTTTCCATATGTATATTAAATTCTCTATTTTGATATATGTTGTATAAGGGAGGCCATTTACTAACTCCCCGAACGCTATGGGACATGGTTGATATGGTTGATGAATGTTGTTTTATGGTGGGGCCCCAAAGAGGGCGTTTTTATCCATGTTGTTATCCTTGGGTTATATTGGACTGTTTGGATGATAAATGTATGGGTTTATACAAGCATTGTATTTGGGGTAGAGCTCTCAGTGGGACTGCTGGTTTTCTCTGTGGCATCAGGTAGCAACCTCCACTTGCCCTTGTATTCCGCGGGTTGTGGTGTGCGGACCCACAGTTTTGGGTGTCACACATTCCTCCTTTCTTCAAAATACATTTATAAATTCATTTAAATCCTTTACTTTATCATTATTACATATATATACAAATATACAGTATGCATTCTTTATACATTTTTAAACTTCCATAATGCTTTAACATATGCATACATATATAATCATTTAATATAAATACATATATTTAGGCAAAGTAAACATTTATACATTTACTACATTCTTATGGATATCCATATATAAACACATTTATATTAATATTTCCTTTTTCATTAAAATCTGTTTTTTTCATTAAATTTCAAAAATATTGATTTACCTCATGATCTGCAGCTCATTCAACAGCTGTCAATTCGTTCCCTTCAGAATAGTCCTTTTCACCTTTTTCAAGAAAACCACAACTACACATTAATCATAACTCATTTTAATCCTATACCTTATTGTTTATTGAATGAACAAATTGCCCTTAAGCACTAAAGAAGCCCACTCATTTTGGCCAACCTTTTTGCTGCCACTCTATAGACTTTATGACTCAAAAATTATTCAAACGGTCTTCAAAATTTATGAAACTCTCCAGATCAGTCTTTTATATATCCAATGACATCTCTTTAAATTTTCAATTTAAAATTCCTTCTCTAAAGCCCTCAACCACATAACTAGTTACAGCATGTTTTTTGATGCCAACTTGGTTGCTCTAGAATCACCTACTGTTATCCTTGATTTATGGGATCTTAACTCCATAAGTGGAAATGGTTTCTTTATATTTGAATCTATTGTTCTAATGTTTCTTCTCCAATTAGGAATCACCCCATTGATTCATAAAAAATAAGTTATTTATATTTTACATCCCAGATGGCTGTTTGGCAGAACAGAATCTGCACATAGCTCCACTTTGATAAATTTTCTGGGCACTTTGGGATTCTGTGTTTGCATGAACTTCCTTCAGATAAATTTTTTCCCCTAAATTCTATTTATACCCATAATTTTGAATCACTCAATTTGGATGAGTGAAACTCCACTTATGTGGCCAAACACTACGACCATACCCAAAACAGGCCAAGATCAGTGAGCTACACGATCTCACCTTTCAGTCCATATTTGGGTATGAAGCTCCCAATTTATATTGATTACTTCATATTTTATCCCTTCTCTCTCTTATGGTTCTTTATCAATTGGAATCGAACCTGTTTGATTGAGTTAACTAATCACTAATATAAAAATAAAAACAGAGGTTTTACAAATTTGTACTTCCCTTTACTTTATGTAGATCATAATGCCCTCAATTCAATCCTTTCTCTTTTCTCTAACAATTCAAATACATACCTCAATTTCATAAATCTCTAACCAATTTCAACATCAAACCCCTAACTTGTTCTCCATGATTTTTCAAACTAACCTAATCCATTTTCTTTCTCAAGTTTCTATCAAATTCATCATGATTCAGCCTTAAATACCCCAGTGGGGTTTTATCCCACAAAACCCTCAGCAAATCAAGGTTGTGATCTCTCAACCAAACCTAGGTTTGGAACAAACCAATCTCTATAAGAAAAACCTAGCAATCACACCAATAACCTAGACATCCAAAAGACACTTGATTCCATACAAAAAAAAACATGCCTTTGTTCTTCTCCTTGTCTTATTCCTCTTCTTCTCTTCTTCCTCTCTCTTCTTCTCCTTTCTCACCTCCATATTGATTATATTAACTTTTGAGAGACCAAATAGAATTATTTTGTTTGTCTCCTCACATTCATATTCTCATGTTTCACTTAATTATAAGTTAGTCCTCCATCTCTCAAGATTTGCACATAAACTCTTGTTATTTCTATTATGGTCCATCTCTACTTTGATTTTGACTTTCATATCCATGGCAATTACAATTTAGTCCTCAAACACTTTGATGTTACCAAGTCAACTTCCAAAAATTGCCTTAGACAAGAATCCCATTGGTCCAGTTCTCATGGGTCACTAACCACAACTTAGCCTAAAAAATTTAATTTGTTATAACGTCTTGCAAGAATCTCGTTATGGTCAAATTATATGATATTTTAAATCATAACAGCCATTAGAAAAAGGTTTTGATTGGCTCTCACAAGAAAAAATATCTCCTTATAAGAGATTTTATCTGAGTTTGGCTTTATCTTTGCTTTTATATCACGATTAAATATCAAAAAATATTCTATGATCGTCTAAACTTAAATTATTATGAAATATTCTATTAAATCCTTCACATTAGTTCGGGCGTCTAAAATCACGAAATGGATTTAAAATAATTAAAATAAGTAAATCAGGACAATAGCGTATTATTATTATCGAATTACGATTGGATAACCAGAAAACTATCCAGCGGACTCTAGTTGATTTAGTTAGACTCTATGATTATTTTCGGACATTTTAGTGTTTCTGGCCGATTTAAAAAAAATATCTGGCGCAGACTCACAGAATTTGAGTCAGGAGAAATCACTATTCATAAATCTCCAATTCTCTTCTAAATATCGGTTCAAAAGTCATAGGAAGCCGAAATTTCTTAAAAATTCCTTTATAAACCCCTCCTTCAGGATATAATAAAATCACTATTCTTAGGGCAGTGAAAATTACAGAAAAATTCACTTTATGCCCAAATATTAAATCTGGAGCGTTCTAGAATTCTAATCTACCCTCGTTTCTATCATTGGACCTCTAATCGGTTCAAAGCTATTATTATAACATTCAATCGAGTTGGGTTTTATAAACACGCCGGAAACAGTTTTAGAATGCTTGACGGTGAGGGACAATCACATTCGATCTGCTCCCATTCTGTTCTTGGGCTCGCTTTGCATAGGAGTTCACGTCTGCCTTACTCTAACGATATCAGGATATTACTCTGACTTCTAATTCCTCCCCATAGGTTAGTAACCTACTCTTTTACCCTCTGAAATCTTACGCGGCTCCCAAAATGCATAGCGATGTCGATGCATGCGGTCATAGGGAGTTTAGGGTAACCATCAGTAAAACATTTCTTCAAAATACATTTATAAATCATTTAAATCGCTTTACTTTATCATTTAAAACACATATGCATTCTTTACACGGAGTTTAAAACTTTCTTAATACTTTAACATATGCATACATATTTAATATACATATAAATATATATATGATGCAAGATAAAACATTTCCATATGTAACATTTACGCAAACATTTCATTTAAACTTTTTCCAGTTTAACATTAAAACCATTCACTTTTAAAAACTAATTTTCAAAAATATCATTTTCACTCATTGTTCTGCTCAATCCCTTGCTTCATTAATTCCGTTTCCGTCCGATATTCTTTTCACCTTTTCAAGAAAACCACAACTATACATTAATAATAACTTGTTTTAATCCTCATACACATTCATTTAAACCAAATGAACAAATTACCCTTAACACTAAAAACCCTTCATTTATTGACACTTTTAAACCAAATACTCTATAGACTTTTGACTAAAATTTATTCAAAAGGTCTTCAAAAATTATGAAACTCTCCATATCAGTCCTTTATATATCCAATGACATCTCTTTAAATTTTCAATTTAAAATTCTTTCTCTAGGCCTCAACCACGCTGAGTCTACATCTAAATGACTCAATTTGGCCGAGCAGAATCTTATCCGCTGACAAATTTTATGGGCACTTTGGGATTACAATTTGCTTAAACTTCCTTCAGATAAATTTTTCCTTAGAAGTCTATTTTAACCAGCAACGAATCACTCAAAGCGGATCAGAAATGAGCAAGTTATGGTCAAAAATACGACAAATGGTCAGAGCAAGGAAAACATAACATTTCTGTCTGAGAACGACAGACCGATGGCTTGTATGATTCTACTTTGAGTGAATTTATAGGCCACTTATAATCAGAATTTGACGATGACTATTTCTATATGTATGATTCTCCTTGAAGTCTAGTTTAATTAGCCACTTGAATCGCTCAAATCGGATAAGAAATGAACAAGTTATCAGTCAAATACAAAGCTGGTGAAACGAGGAAAACGAGTATTTCTGTGCGAGCTGATCCTCCCTTTCAGATTTGCTTCTTTTTTTGCCACTTTTGCTACCAATTAACATCCACCTTCTATAATTCATATACCTCAAGAATTTACATGGAATTCATCTAAAAACAACTCCTGACAATTGAAATGAGTGTTGCTGGAACTTCAAACCTCAAAACCTAAGTGAAACTTCAAGAACCCTACCTAAGGTCCACCAATTCTTTATAAAACCACATAATTTGATGATTTCATGGTTATTTTCTCCCAATTGGGGTTTTACTCTCACAACTAACAATTCAAGGTTCATGTGCTCTTTCAAAACCTTTACCAAGAGCATCTATTCTCCTTGCGAGAGGTCACAGAATCCGATTACCCAGTAGTTTATAAGGCAAAGACATACCTGATTTTGGACTTCTCCTCCTCCTTCTTCTTCCTCTTCTTCCTCCTCTTGGCTCTCCTTGGCTCTCCTTGGCTCTTCTCCTCACCAAAAACGTGAGCCCTAGCTAAAATATGAGACAAATGACTTTTGTTTGTCTCCCACATTAAAAATCTCAAGTTTCTTCTAATTACAATTAAGTCCTCCATCTTCCTTTGAATCAACTTTCCATTAATTAAATTTAAAACCTCATCTCCTCAATTTTGAAATTGTAACTTATTCTATTTGTATTGTGGCCCATCTCTAACTAAATTTTGATTTTCTGTTCTTTTGTAATGACAATTGTACCCTTATTTTAATACCCGCCAATTAGGGTTAAAGTAAACTTTCCTTTCTAATTTAATCTCCAAAATTGTTTCAATATGACACTTGGTACTCTTATACACCCTTACAGTATCATGTATTGTACACTCTCTCGGACAGATTGTTACATATGCAATGCTCGAAATAAACACACATTCAAGCAAATGCGTAGTCTACTTGAATATCCTAAGTGATCATCTCATACCCGAGTCTCCCATGAGCTCCTCACTTTGCCTAAGCCATGTATGAGAAAACTAGTTTCAAACAAAGTTATTTGTTTTAATTGTGGTCAACCTCAGATCTAAGTAGTGGACCGTCTCCGATATTTTGTTAGTGGACTACCCTCAGTGTATATCGAATTGGGGTGACTCAGACGATTGATATTTTATATGGACTACCCTCAGATATTATCAATTGGTAGACTAAAGACGATTGATATTTTACATTTATTAGTCTACCTCCCGAAACAATTCTCTTAAATGTGGAATGAGGAAATGTATTAACTATAAATATCATTTGGGCAAGTTGTAGTGCAAATTAGTACACCCCCAAAAATAAGACTTGATAATTAAACTTAAATCTATGTTGTTTAACAACTCTTGCCTAATACCATCGAACATGTAGATGAGATGGTTGGGGTCTCTCTCTATCTAAACCCGGAGGTCTCAAGTTCAGTCTTGGGAATACAATTGTGTTACGTGATAGAGTTTTATCTCCTTGTGGTCTATCGGGCTCGTAAGAATTAGTTTGAGTGTGATACTGACCCAAAGGTGTCTTTCGTGTACGCAGACCAGCTCAAGACACCTCATGACAAAAAAAAAATAACTCTTGCCTAATAAATGGGGTCTTATTGTTGTTGTTGATTTGGCCACATCGGTTTAGGTATGGATGGCAATTTTTTGAATCGATGGAATTCGAATGAAGGGAGGATATGAAAAGATTTTAGACTCGATTAAATATTTGATAAGTGGGTTTTGGAGTTTTTTAGATTCGAGGATGAGGAAGAGGGTATGATGAGTAGTATATCCCTGCAGTCTCATCCTCGACTTCGAGCTACATGATTAAATATATAATATATAAATATTATAAATATTTATTTATTTTAAAAAAGCCTTGATAAAAACAAACTGGAATTTAACATTTTTAATCTTCTTTTAATTGATCACAATAATTCTTATTATTACTATTATCGACAAATAATTTGTAATATTTATGATTTCTAAAAATAATAATATTTTTCGATCTACATATCTAGTTCCAGTTGGAAGAGCATTCAAAGTTTAAAAATGAAGAACATCAAGGAGAGGAGGGATCAGTGTCCCGATGATGACAGTTTACTCTCTCTCTCTCTCTCTCTCTCTCTCTCTCTCTCTATATATATATATATATATATTTTTTTTGAGGAATATAAAAAAACCACAAAATGTGAAAGGAAGAAAAAGGGGAAGGGAGAGGGAAATTTTAATAAGTTTCTTATTATTTATATTTTAAATTTCACATTTGGGGAAATATTATATAAATAAATGATAAATTTATGTGTTTTCATTTCTTAAGCATTAATGATAATAATAGTTTATATTTAATATTAAAAAATAAATTTTGGTTTGTTATTAAAGCTCATGTTAAGTTAATATAATTTTAATAATAAATTAAGACCAATATCAAAATATTCTCATTACAACTATGGAATTTTAAGAATTGAATCTTAAATAAAATATTTTACATAAATCGTAGAAATAATTTAATTTTTATCTAAAGTATGAAAATTATGATTCAATAGAAACAATTTAATTTTTAATGGATAAATATAAATACAATTAAAATTCAAATATCTCTTAAAACTAATAAATATTATAATAAATATACTTATCAAAATTACTTAAGTATATATTATATATATATATATATATATATATATATATATATATATATATATATATATATATATATATATATATTCTTATTTATTTTATATATTTTTTAAAATCACGCATATATCCTCGATAGATAATAAAACAAATTATTTCTTTTCCATCACTATTAACTATCAAGCAAAATAATTTTTATTTCCAATTCCTTTTCATACCAAAACGTGATGAAATAATAGAAATTCAATTTATTTTATTTCAAATTATATTAATTACATTCTTCTTCTTTTTCCATAATTTGTTTTCAAATACAAGGCAAGAAAAGAATAGGCTAATAATATTTTCATAAATAAACATTTTATATTTGAAAATAGACTCTAAAGATGTTGAAATGAAGGTATGATTTGTGAGATAAAATTAGGTAATGTTATGGGACATAAATTTAAGTAATTTTGAGGTATATTAAGTATTTAAAGTTTGATATATTAATCATCCTGAGATGAATAAAAATGTATTTTAGTGTTTATTTCTAAATAATGAAAAAATCTAGAATCAGAAAAAAGAAATCAACAATAGAAAAATACATCCATAAGCGTATCAACATTTCTTAATTTCTCGAATTTCATAGTACGTATTTATAGGCTTGATACGATTAGTAAGTAAAACACTATTTCAGCATTGGTGGTGGGAGTGGAAGCATTTGCCGCAGTTGCAGCATTGACGGTGAAGTTGTTGGAGACACTTTGATTTGAAGCATTGGAACTGAGAAGTTGACTTGGGGAAGTAAACATAGAGAAACTTGAAGTAACTAATCCATTGTTTTGATTAGCGTTGTTGGAAGGAGACCCAAAGGAGAACATGCGATGTTGATGTTGGTGAAGCAAATTGATGTTGTTAGCATCAACTTGGGATGATCTGGTGTAGGAGAATGAATAGCCGAGAGTTCTTCATGGCGCAATGCGCATTTTAACACTAGGCACAACATCGCCTTACCCAATTCGGGACAAATTTGGTATCCCCGTTTCCATCAACGTTTTTGAAAATTTAGGATTGGATTCACCCAACATATGTGGCTTCTCTATAAGAGAAAATGAGTTCTAAGTTTGAGAACTCATTTTCTTTTTTGATAAGAGAAGCCACATGTTAGTGAATCAATCTAGAACTTCAAAAGCTTGATGAAAATGAGGACTTAACTGGACGTCTTTAGAGCATAGTAAGGATGTTGTGCCTAGTGTTAAAACATGGAAATTATACTACATGGTATTCTTAACAACATCAGTATTTAAACCTCAACATCAGCATCAGGCATGTTCTCCTTTGAATGCTCATGTAACAATCAAAATAGTTGAACCACTTCAAGCTGCCTCAACGACTGCTTCCCCAAATCGACTGCCGATTTCAACCTTCAAATCAAGAGGCAATCTTTCAGCGACTTCGAATCAGCTGTTTGCTGCGTTCATCTCCGCTCCACCACCATGTTTGAAACAAGTACACTGCTAGCATGCGTGTTTCAATTCTGAAAGTGAGAAAGTGAAATGTTGATGCGACCATCAGATGGCTTTTTCGACCAGGTTGTTTCTCTTTTAAGATACAAATTTTTCATTATTTAGAAATAAACACTAAATATACATTTTTACTATAAATACAACCATTTAATAACATATCAAACTTTAGAATTAGTAAATATACCTCAAAATTACTTGATTACTCATTCATGCTTTGGCTCACCTGAACATACCGCAAATAAATCACCATTCATCTTCAGAATACATTTTCTAAATAACAAATGTTTATTGCATATGCTTTATTCTTTCTAGCACTTGCTTCTATTGAAAAACAAGTATGAAAAAAGAAAGAAAAGAATAACATTAATATTTGAAATAAAATAAATTAATTTCTAATATTTCATCACGTTATTATGAAAGAGCCAAATAAAATTATTTTTAACGACAGATAATAATATTTGAAAAGAAATAATTAAAATAAACAAGAAATATATATATATATATATATATATATATATATATATATATATATATATATATATATATATATATCTCTATATATATTGAAGTAATTTTGATAAGTATATTTCATTATAATATTGACCAATAGAAGATTGTGAAATTCACTTAATTTATATTATATATTCCATTAAGTAAATTGTTTCTGTGAATGTGAGCCTCATACTTTTAGATAAAAAGGGTGGTATTTCTATGATTTATGTGTATTTATTTAAGGCTATTTTTAAGTCCATAATTGTAATAAAATATTTTTTGATCAGTGTGAGCGTAAAAAATATATTACTGCTGTGGCTTTAATAACAAGCAAAATTATTTTAATATCAAACTATATTAAATATAAACTATTGTGTCATTGTAAACTGAGAAATGAAAAACACATAAACATCATTTATTTATATAATATTTCAATGAAATTTTAAAAATATAAGAAGAAACTTCCTGCTCCCTTTCCCCACTGTTTCTCTTTTCACATTTTCAGGAATTTTTTATATTCCCTCAAATATATATATATATATATATATATATATATATATAAGAGAGAGAAAGAAGAAAGAAGAAAGAAGAAGAGAAGAGAGAGAGAGAAATGGCTTGTCATCATCGGGACAGTCCCTCCTCTCCTTGATGTTCATTTTTAAACTTTGAATGCTCTTCAATTGAACTAGATATACCAGGCGAAAAATATTATTATTTTAGAAAATCATAAATATTACAAATTATTTGTCGTATAATAGTAATAAGAATTATTGTGATCAATTAAAAAGAAGATTAAAATGTTAAATTGATTTGTTTTACTTCCAAGACTTTTTACAATAAATAAATATTTATAATATTTATATATTATATATTGTCAGTGTTAAGTCGAGGATGAGACGGGTGGGATATACTACTCATGCGTCTCGAATCCTAAAAACTCAAGCGCCCAATTATCAAAATATTTAATCGAGTCTAGATTTTCTCTATGTCTCTTCATTCGAATCGGGCATCAGTTCAAAAAATTACCATCCATACCCAAACACGATGTGGCCAAATCCCAACAAATAACAATAAGACCCATTTATTAGGCAAGAGTTATTGTCTTTTTTTTGTGTGAGGTGTCTTGAAAGTGTGGCTGAAAGGCTTACCTTTAAGTCATATCGCCTCAAAATATTATTAGTGGGATAGACCCACGAGGTAAAACTCTATCATAACACAATTGTGTTCCTGACCAGGCGCAGGACCTGCGGTTTAGATGGAGAGACCCCAACCATCATCTACATGTTCGATGAGTATTAGGCAAAGTTGTTAAACAACATAGATTTTAAGTTTAATTATCAGTGTCTATTTTGGGGGTGTTTTAATTTACTCTAACTTGTGTGTTATAAGCAATATTTCATTTCAATTCCCACAACAACAAAAATAAAAACAAAGTTGAAATTGATTCCTTCTCAGTAATGTCATAATGTAGCTAAGAAAAGGAAGAATTTGATTCATCAAAAAAAGGTTAAGCAAATAAAACAAAAATTCAAAAAAAAAAAAAAAAAGAAATTTTCAGTTTTTTCCGATTCTCGACTTGATGCATTGCTAAATAATTGGTGTTTTAGAAATTGGATCGAATCGGTAATCCGTCGAACCATCGATAAATAGTCTTTTCGATCCCTGATTTAGTCGGGTTCGATCACAATTCTACCATTGGTTTGGTTCTTAAACCATGAACGATAGTACAGGTCTAATCACCTATCTAGTTTTTTAAAACATTGATTGAAATAAAAATAAAAGCTAAAAACTTCCCATTTTGAGGGTTAATTAACCGAAACTTAGGTGACATTTGAATTTTGACTTTTTTAGCTTTTATCATGTTTGTTTTAAAATTTTATGACTTATTACGAAATTTTAAAACTATTTGTTGAATAAAAAAAAGCCAAAATATTTGATTTTGACTTTTTATTGAAAATACTTTAATATTTTCTATTAAGAAAAAACTATACTAATATAATATATAAAAATCATATTCTTTCCATGCTAATTAAATAAAAAATATTAAATTTTTATTTTAAAATTTATTATTTAAATTTGGATAAAAATTAAAAAAGTTGATTTTTTAAAGAAAAAAACAAAGTAAAAAAAAAACAATGACATATAGACCCTTGCTAAAACATACTAATGTTTTATAGCACTCTGATTCAATATTCAAATCTGTTAAATCAGATTAGAAAATCAAAGCCTGATGACCTTACAGCATAGAAATGGCACAAAAATTTTATGCAGCACAATTAACATAGATGCAGTAGGGTGTAATCGAAGGTTGAGTCGATATAAAACCCGAGCTCGAACTCGATTCGATTAAAAACTCAAAGCTCAAGCTGAAATCGAACTAGATCAAGTTTTTTTTTTTTTTTCACATGTTCGAAACTCTTCGTAAAATAATTAAAGCTACTCGAACTTCGATAAAGCTTGAATCAATTAAAAATCAATAAATAAATATATTCGAAATCGATTGATTAAAAAACTCGAGAAACTGAGCTCGATTGAACTTTTTTTTAGAAGTTCGAAGCTTGGCTCAATGGAAATAATTCGAACTCTGCTTGAACACAACTCGATAAAACTCAAATCAATTAAAAATTAATAAATAATAGTATATTCCAAACTTTGTGGCGCCCCGATCGGGGAATTAAGTTGACTACAGTCAACCCGAATACAAGTGGTCAATCGGGTTGCAGCTTGCCACTTCGAGAAAAATCGGCGAAGTCTACTTTGTGCGAAGAGCTCTGCAAGTACAATGCTTGCATATATACACATCCCCAAACAGTGCAATATAATCCCAACATGAGTAAAAGCATTACACTTGAATACATCAACAATATATTCATACATCTTAACTGTAAGATCCAACTATATCCAATAGTTACGAAGTTCAAATATTTTACTCTTATACAATACATATACTAAAATTAGAAGTTTCAATACATGTATGCATCATAAGCTCAAGCCACAGCCGGCTTTCTTCTAATCCTCAATCACAGGGCGAGCCGTCACACTCGCCTTCTGTGCACGTAAAATAATATCCGCCAGCGGGGGTGAGCTAATGCCCAGTAGTGGAATCTCCACTAAGTGGGCTACTCTCCACCCTAGTAGTGCAATGTTTAAAAGCAAACATACATTCAAGCAAATGCATGATCCTGCTTGAATAATACCTGCGGCCAACTTAGATCCAGTCCTCATGACTCTCTCACACTACGCCCAAGCCTCGTATGAGAATTATTGTTTGTTAGTTTGTGGACAACCTTAGATGTGTATATATATATCAATTGGGCCGCTCAAACGATTGATATATTATTTGTTGTGAACTACCTCCGATGTGAATATCAATTGGGCCGCTCAGAAGCGATTGATATTTTTAATTTGGACTACCTGAATAATTAACATTTTAGACTACCCTCGAACCATTTCTCACAGACTGTCTCATGCACTCACTCCTATAGTCCTAGGGTGTTCCAGTGCATATGGAATGCATGTATGCCAATTCCAATACAGTCTAATCACATGCAAATATGTAAACATGCACATATCCACATAATATCCAATCACACAATCATGTCATGTAATTAATCAATTCATACATCAAAATTAGCTCACTTGGGCTAATGATCAAGCAAGAGCAATTCAATTTAAATCACTCGACCAAACACATATTTTCACAAAATTATTTTGTGATTCTTGTTTAGAACTGATAAAACCTGAGTTCTTGTTCCTTTCAAGCACAAATTGTCGGTTCACTTGGTGAACGTTTCCATGACCGTTTCGATATAATACAAACCAATACATGATTTATAGGAAACGATCCATCGCACATTTCACCCACGATCCGTACTGATACGGACTATTCGTCGAATCTCAAATCAAGCATCTCGATTCCAGGTTTGGAGACGATCAAGTGACAGTTCAGGCCTCAGCAATCGAAACATTTACATGATCACTTAAGCGAAGAATAAAGCCACAGTAGGGGAGAAACCCTACCTCTCGGAGTTTGAGAAAACTCCTAAATAATTGCCCATGAAGCCCTCTCAGCGTAGACGATTCTCTTTCTTTGTCCAGAGGAAGCTGTAGACGGTCGGATCGTCCGTATTTCTAGAGAGAAGTTGCTCATTCTCTCTCTAAATTCTAATCAAATCGGCTACTGGACCAAAAATTCCCTTCCCCCACGTTTTTCTCTTCTTTTCATTTGGAGAAGACAAGTCACTATTCCTATTTTGTCTTCTAGTGAAACCTAAACAATCAAATGCTGTTATGCCTTAAGGTTTTGACATTGGGCTATCTTGGCCGTCCATTCCATCATTTCTCTACTCATGCCACTTATGAACATGATGCGTGTTATATGTGACTTTATTGCATGAAAATGGATTTTCATTACCCGACTAGTGATCATAGTAAAAAAAACGTGCCAACTCAAACGATTAAATTAGGCATTCGTGTATTCAAGATTTATTAGGATGATTCAGCATTCGAATAATTTAAATCATCCAGATCTAGAGAATAGGGATTTTTAAATAACAATTTTTATAGTGAAATTACGATTTTGTATTTTTAAATTTGAATTTCTGGTCTACATTCTCCCATCCTTAAAGGAATTTCGTCGAAATTAGACAATTCTAATCACTCTTAATATATTATAGCAGTGTTGCCCTATGTACACATGTAAACCGTCATTTAATCACAAACATTAAACCGTACCTTCATCCCTAAACGAAAGAGTAGGTGGCGCATTGTGTCCTCGCGCTCCATGAGACTCCTCCTCATTAGTGACGCCATAGCGCAACACTGGCCTCCACGGTCTTGTGCTAAAACATGATCACGGTATCAACAATGCACATTGGTCCCTCTCGAAGATTAAAGTAAAGTGTCGGCCTGGTGACCACGTGCACCATGGCGGATCGGGTACTCTTTCGAACATGGAGCGTGAAACACCTCGTAGACACGACATGTTTGGGCGTGCGCTAGCCGTGCGATTTACCCTCTGGGCATCATAGTCAATGAACCTCGGCGATGGCCAGCTTGCTGAACGTACTACCCTCTTGGCTATCCTTCAGAGGCGTGATCCACTGCCTCGAACTCTAAGGGTCGACGTGGCACATCCGCGCAAGCTCTTCTGTAGGCTGCGGTAGTGAGAAGGCAGCTCTGTGTCAGCTCACCTTCCTCGGAGGTGCCTCTGTCAGTCGGGACCGGTGATGGAGCTCTCCACACCGGGTTGTCTCTTGATGATCTACATGGCCTCGATACAATGCCTCATCACGGTGCCATCAGCCATATCTTCGTGATCAGCCCATTGTGTAGGAGGGAATTCCACTAGGGCGTGCTGTTGCTTCACTTATGAGTTCGGGATGCATGCTCGTAGCATGTCCTTTAACACAATATCAGTCTTCCTGGGCCCAGCCATCTGTCATGGAGTGGAAAGTTAACTACTCATCGTGAGCCGTGTGCCCACATAGCCTTTTGAAACTCTTAACAAAAGTGGTATTACTCAGGTCTATCAGTGCCTAGCCAGATCTGATTTTTCATGTGAGTTATCTCCTGACTCATAATACAGTGCGAATCTCATCGAGTGAGAGAAGGTCAATCTTGACTAGAAGCCATGTGAAACAATTGGTGGGTCCACTATCTACCCATCATCAATAGCCTGTTTGCGTCGTGGCAAGTGGGTCCACAAGTCCATCGTGACGTGCTCCACGCCGCTCATTACCTCAATAGGTAGCAGTAGCCTGTAGCCACAGTGCCAGGCCCCTTGGCCTGTTGACATGTGAGACATCGTCGACAAAGTCCCCTACGTGTCTCTTCATCCACTCCAGGCCATTTGTGACCGAATCTGTTTATCTTGTGCCACTGGATGCGACTGATCAGAGCCAGTGCTGAAACTCCACGGGAATCTCTCCTCTCTCAAATGGTCAAGCGGGGGCCCTGCATGCTATATACGAAGACTACCATCTATGTGAGCAGTCCCGACCTCGTCACCAAAGTACTATTGTTACTGGGTCACTGATGGACACTCTCTGCTAGATCACCTTATGGGACTCAATCACTCGCTCCATGAGAGATGGTGTATGCTAAACTTAGGTGCCTTGAGTCTTGCATAAGCTATATGACCCAAGTCCCACAGTCTGAGCATCACCATAAAAGCTATCTATCAGCGCTCTGTGACTTCTGACCCAAGTGCATCTGATACCATTTTCATACAGGGATGGGCATTACAGAAGTGAAGTCATAATCCTCTAGGAACTCAATCATGCGTTTTTCATGTGAGTCCGTGTGTGAAAATATACTTCCAGACTTTTATGGTGAATTGCACATGAACTCCTCGCCGTATAAGTAGTGGAATGGCCGTCTTCAAAAGCGAAGACTACATTGCCTTGACTAAAGTATGGGTGTGTGGGGTAATTACGCTCGTGATTCTTATTGTGAGAACCGTAAAAACTCTTACCCTCCCGAGGTGCATCAAAACACACATCCCAATCCCAGGCCCTCGAGGCATCTGTCCTGCGTGGCCTTACATACTGTCAGTTCTATCAGATCAGGAATTTGAAGTAAGTCTCCTCTTCAACTCCTGGAATGCCTCTGTATCGGTCATCCACTCAAACTTGGCACTCATACGAGTCAACCCCTAGTCATAGGTTACTGCTGCCACTGAAGAAACCATCAATGGATATCTGTAATACCCAGCCAATCCTAAAAACTCACGACATCTCGGCTGAAGCTTGGTCTCTCCCAACTCATCCGGCCTCGACTTTCTCTTGGGTCCTTGACCACGCTGATGCGAAACACCACGTGTCCCAATCTCACCTCGGTAAGCCATCGCATACTGAACTTGGCGTCTGGTGATGGTCGGCTCGGCAAGCGTAACCACGATCAGCAAGTGATACTCATGCTCCACTCCTCTTGAGAGTATATCAAAATGTCATTCACGAAGACCCACGATAATGATCTAGATAGGGTTTGGAATACGTCATGAGATCCATGAATGCATTGGCGCGTGTCCAAATCAAAGAACATATAGTAAACTCAAAGTGCCCATAACACGTCCTAGAAACTTGTCTTAGGGATATAAATACTCCCTAACCCCCTCGGTGATGGTAACCGGTCACGAAGGTCTATCTTTAGAGTAGACTGCGCTCCTCTTAACTAGTCAAATAAATCATCAATCCTCGGTAATGGTCTGGAATTCTTGATCATAACCACAATTCAGCTGACCGGTAAACAATGCACGATCAAGGATCTTGTCCTTCTTCTTCAGTAGAACGGCTTGCAAGTGGTGGTGCTCGGTCGATAAACCTTGTCCAATAGCTCTGTAAGCTAGACTACGAGTTCTGCTGACTCGGCGAATTTATGCATCTGTGCGGAGTCATAAAGATGGGTGAAATGCTAGGGTGTAACTTCGATCTTAGGAAGTCTCGACCCTCACGTGGAGGTAGTCGGGTAGCCCGTCTTGAAAAACACCCACATACTTTCGCAAATTACTCGAGGTAGATCTAAGTCACAGTCTCTCCTCGTCCTCTAGAATTGAGATTGCTAGCCAACTTGTATTTGTCCTGACACAGTTTCATTATCTTTATCAGGGCAAAATATCATGCTTGCCACGAAATACCACCTGGTACCGTCTGCGTGTAGGCGGTAACCCTCTACGCTCACGATCGATAACGTACATGGCTATCGGTCAATCCATCCCGAGGATGACATCGAACTCGGTATGTCATGATCCTCGGTCCACGCAATTAGAGAGTCCCGAAGAGATCTTCAACTACCCAACCTCGACATATCATCTATTCTCCCCTCTAATCCCTAGGGAGAACTCACATACAAAACTCTACAAGTTGAAGGTCCTTACATTTTCCATATATTTGAACTCATCTCACAGCTAAGTTTTAACTAGTCTAATCACAGTGATGTCGGAGGTAATCTCGTGGCAGCATAACACCTTCGTCTTGCATAAACCAATGGTCTACCACCATCGGATCTCCTCCTCCAGTGAATGTCGGAGGGTGGTGCGCTCTAAACCTCTGGAGGTTACTAGGATCTTCTTGTCTACCCTCTTATACCAGATCACGTGCGAGATTGCATTATTTGTAATACCCTCTGACCTGTTAAAGTCTCTTGATCAAACAACGTGGTGCTGACCGGTACCGTGGACGCCTACTCGTCTCGTATCCGTCTAGCCATCATCAGTTCAATGGCATGTTAATTTCAATTCAGGATCTCAGGCATAAACACACGCCCGAGACACTCTTCATACATAAATCGGTGTATAGCCATTATCCTTGCATTTACAAGTAATACCAAGGCAATCAGATCCCTTTGCATTTAAAATATTGTTTCAACAAATTTTATTTATTTTATTTTGAAAATTTTGTCCCACCTTTAATTTGATTTGATTTGATTTTTTTCAAAAACAAAAAATTTCAGAAATTTTTCTTATTCTGTCTTAATTTCATCATTACATTCACCGTCTTGTTCCTAAGTTATGATAATTTGTTTGTTAATACCTTCATAGTAAAGACTATATTGCAATACAATCAAGTGACCACCAAGCTCCTCTTACTAAACATCTAATGCTTTTTCTATTAAGTATAATACAGTACAAACCCCTTGCCTCCTTTGTATTGCAATACAACTAAACCTCTGCAATACAATTCCCTAGCCTACCAGCCTTCTCTTGCAATACAATTTTTCCACCACCTGTCTGATTTTCCAGCCCACCTAAGTTTGCAATACAAACCTTCTATTGCAATACAATATCCTTTTCTAGTCACACTTTGCACTCAACACTACCATGTCGCATCTAATCTTGTAGTGTGACACAATATCCATATTTCATGATAGGCGTGCCCAACTTGATTGTTCGTACCTTTTTTTTTTAGTTTTTCATCTTTATTTTTCATTATTTTTCAGTATTTCATTCTTTGGAAGAATACCAAAAATACTTATCATTTTCCCATTATTCTCAGTACCAATAATTTATAAATTTAATTTAATTTTTCTTCATTTTTCTTTAGTTTTACACTAAAACCTTAGAAAATGATTTTCTTCATCTAGAATTTTTTTCATTCTTTGAAACTACAAAAAATATATAACCTTTTTTCTCTCTTACTCTTGGTTGAAAATAAAAAAAAATTTATATCCATTTTTTTGTTCTCCAAGTATTCAAATAAATTTGTAAAAATTTATTTTATTCAATTTTTTCTTCAATTTTACAAGAAAACCTTGAAAATTATTATATTCATACTCTGACCAAATAAATTTCTAAAATTTATTTTATTTATTCTTCACTTATTGTATTATTATTTTTTTTTCAATTACGGACCATGTTGTCCAAAAATTCATCAAAACACTCTTGATCTAACACTAACCAAATAAAATTTATTATTTCTATTTCATTATCCAAATAAATTTATAAGGCTATTTCTTTTATTTCTCGTTCCAGGTTTACTACAGTAAACTCAAAAATTTGTTTTCTATAATTCTCCAACACACTAAGTACTTTAATATAACACTGAAACAATCATAACACATGATCACACATCATACATACAACATGGCATACACACCATCATACGATAATTCATCAAATCACGCAAAACATACCAACACATGCATGCAGTGTCCTAGTTTTGTCCCGTGATTTCCTAGGTAATCTCATACCTAAACCCAACATCGAACCACACCTAGTGGTGATGTTCTTACTCGACTATGGCCTAAGCCCAAATCCTCAATCTCTAGGTTTCCATATACCTATACTCCACATCAAACCACCTAGTGGTGATGGATACCTAACCCGAGCTCCCTAGGTATCCGTATACCTACGCTCGATGTAAGTGTGGCCCCAATCCGGGTGGTCCATTGACTGCCATCGACAAGTGGAATACAAGTGGATGTCGGGTTACTGGCGGCGCCACTTCGGAGAGAAAAGTGGGTAGAGTCTCAGCACATGGGAGGCTGCAAGTATCATATCTGTCCCAAGCAGTGCAATATAATCCTGACATGAGTAAAAGCGACCACTTGGGCCATCGACAATACTCATCACATACCAACTATGAATCGACTATATCTAATAGTTACAAAGTTCAATATTTTTACTCTTATACATTATATCTTCATTAAGTTTCAATACATGTATGCATCTGACAAACGACCAGTTTCTTCTAATCCTCTAATCTACAGGACGGCGAGTCACACGCTCCACAGTACTGGCAAATAATATCCCTCGACGAGGGTGAGCTAATCTTTCGATAAGTGGAATCATGCTAAGTGGGCTACTCTCCACCTAAGTGCAGTGCAATGTTCCAAAATAAACATACGTTCAAGCAAATGCATGATCTTACTTGAATGGCTACATGACCAACTCAGATCCCGAGTCCTCACCGACTCTCTCACACTCGCCTAAGCCTCGTATGAGAATTATTGTTTTGTTAGTTTGTAGACTGACCTAGTGTATATATCAATTGGAGCCTTGGCAGGTGATATATTTGTTTAATGGACTACCCTCCGATGAATATCAATTGGGCTGCTCAGGAAGCGATTGATATTTTTAATTTGGACTACCCTCGATAATTAACATTTTTAGACTACCCTCGAACCATTTCATAGACTCATCTCATGCACTCACTCCTATAGTCCTAGGGTGTTCCAGTGCATATGGAATGCATGTATGCCAATTCCAATACAGTTTAATCACATGCAAATATGTAACATGCACATATCCACATAATATCCAATCACACAATCATGTCATGTAATTAATCAATTCATATATCAAAATTAGCTCACTTGGGCTAATGATCAAACACGAGCAATTCGATTTAAATCTTTCGACCAAACACATATTTTCAAAAATTTTGTGATCAACATTTTGGGAGTGATGAAACCCTAGATTCTTGTTCCTTTCAAAGCCTAAATTGTCGGTTCCTTGGTGAACCTGGTTTCTGACCATTTTCGGCCTCATACAAACCAATACATGATTTATAGAGCAATCATCACACATTTCACCCACAGTCCGTAACAACGTCTGAGGACTGTTCGTCTCAAATCAAGCATCTCGTTCCCAGGTTTTGGGCAGATCATTGCCGTTCAAGGCCTCAACCAGCAAAAACATTTACATGGTATGGCGACGCCTCGAGCCAGTTCAGTTGACTACGAATCAACATGAATACAAGTGGAGGTCAGTTGCCGAAGCCACTTTTATAAAATTGGGCAGAGTCTCCTTTTGAGCTCTACTTGAATATAGTACACATGAAACACATCCCCAGCGGAGTCAATATAATCACAATAATCTGTTATGGATAAATGACCTTGGGCCACATTTTCTGATATCCATAAAAACATACCAACTATATCCAATAGTTCTAAGAGTTCAAATATTTACTCTTAATATATATTAAAATACCGAATTTTTAATACATGTAAACATCCTTCAGCAAAACTCTTCAATCATGGAGCTCTGGGCGAGCCGTCTCGCCATGACTCCTGTACTGTAAAAGGTCCCACGACGGGGTGGCTAAATCTCAGTGGGAGAATCGCCTAAGTGGGCTACTCACCACCTAAGTGCAGTTCAATGTTCCAAAAATAAACACATTCAAGCAATGCATGATCCTACTTGAATGCCATGACCCAAACAGTCAGGTCCTCATAGGCTCTCTCCCACACTACTTCATTCTGCATTGTAAGAATTATTATTTTTGTTTGTTTGTGGACAACCCTCCGATGTGTATATATATCAATTGGGCAGCTCCGACGATTGATATATTATTCCTTTATGGACTACCCTCCAGGAATATACATCAATTGAACTTCAAATGATTGATATATTATTTGTTAATGGACTACCCTCGATGTATATCAATTGGGCCGCTCAGACGATTGATGTTTTTCATTGATTTACCCTCTAGATAATTAATATTTTTTAAATTCTGAACCATTTCTCTAGACTCTCAATACTAACCTATAGTCTAGGTGTTCTAAATTGCATATGGAATGCATATTGCCAATTCCAATACGAGTCTAATCATATGCAAATATATAAACACGAACTATGTTCATAAAAATTAAATCACACAAACATGTTATGTAATTATCATTTCAACATCAAAATTAGCTCGTTTGGGCTAATGTTCAAACACAAGCAATTCGATTCGAATTACTTAACCAAACACATATTTTCAAAAAATTATATTCTCGTGTCACTATTCCTAGGAACAGTAAAACCCTAGGGTTTACAGTTCCAACACTCAAATAAATCATCGGTTCACCTTGTGAACCGCGACTCACGACATAGGCGCAAATCAATTAATACATGATTGCAAAACACACAATTTCACGGCATGTAGTGGAAGCGACCCTTATTTGCTCCATTATTTTAAAATTTTATATTAACCGGTCCCAAGGTTTGGGACCGTCAAACCTAATGGCCTGTCGACTCAAACATTCGGTAAAAACACTTAAAATGGGAATAAAACTCAAGTAGGGAGAAAATTGTGAGGCCCTTTGGCCCACTCAGACGGGGTGGTCCACTCCTGAGGCTATCCCTGGCTCACGAGGACAGCTGCTAGTGAACCGAGACACGGGACCATGAGCTTGATGCATTCGGTGGTTCCGCTGCCAGGCGGGCTACTAGCCCGGGTTGGTGAGTGGGAACCTGCTCGAAGATGGTGTCTAGCTGCGTGGTCCCGGGATGCCACGGGGCAGCCCGTGAGCAGGGGCTGGCAGTGGGACCACCCCTTGTCGGAGGTGGGCCCGGCTCACCTCTTGGAGTTTGTCAAAAACTCACAATCGGAGTCGTGGCGTGGCTATTTCTGCGTGGCGAGCGTTTTCCTTCTCGCCACAGAAGGCATGACGGTTGGATCTTGTGTATTTTTAGAGAGAAGTTTATCTTTCTAAAAGGGTTCTCTCAAAAATGAAGCCCTTTGGATCTCTAAAAATGACCCAAGATTTTTTGGCTTAATGAAGAAGAACTATTTGCTATTTTGTCCTTTAGTGACTTAAAATCAAATCCATAATGACCATTATGTCCCTCTTTTACCAGATTTGATATTCGGCACTACCTCGGCCGTCCATTTTCATCATTTCTCTACTCATACCACTTATGGCACATGAGTACGTGTTATATATGACTTTTGTCACATCGAAAATGTCGTTTCTGGCACGGCAAGTGATGCCTCAGCTTGTGTCCAGCGGCTTCCGTCTTGGAATATTACAAAATTTTATGTGCTAACTAGATTTCGCACGACGATTCCAACGGTGCAATCCGTTTCGTCATCCAAGATCTAGAGAATAAATTACGGATTTTTAACCGAAATTACAATTTCGTAACCGAAATTATGATTTTGCCATTTTTCCATAAATTGGAATTTCTTGGGTCTTACATAAACGAAGAATAAAACCCAAGTAGGGAGAAACCCCTACCTCTCGGAGTTTGAGAAACTCCTAAATACGCTCTCGCGCGAGCCTCTCGGCGTGAAGCGGTTCTCCTTCTTGTCCGGCTGACGGTCGAATCGTCCGTATTTCTAAAGAGAAGTTGCTCGTTCTCTCTCTAAATTCTAATCAAATCGGCTACTGGACCAAAAATTCCCTTCCCCCACGTTTTTCTCTTCTTTTCATTTGGAGAAGATAAGTCACTATTCCTATTTTGTCTTCTAGTGACTTAAACAAATCCTAAAATGCTTATTATGTCCATTCATTTCCCAGTTTTGACATTCGACACTATCTCGGCCGTCCATTTCCATCATTTCTCTACTCATGCCACTTATGGCACATGAGTACATGTTATATGTGACTTTCGTCGCATCGAAAATCATTCTGACACTGACCATGGTACCTCGTAAAGCGCTGCCAACTTCCGACGAGTCTCGAGTCGATGAAATTTTCGTGCTAGCTAGATTTGTGAGCGATTCAACGATTATTCGTTTTGTCATCATTGTGAGGACCCACCCCCTGGCCCACTCCGACGAGGGGTGCAATCTCTCACTCACAGGCTATCCCCCTAGCTCACAGGGGTTTCTTTCGCCTCCGTGGGCTCAATTTCCAGGAGGATCATATTGAGCTTAGATACCCATTCGAGGGTAGTTCCCACTACCAAGCCAATTTAATGTCTTCAGTGAGTAGTGAACTCCTGATGGTATCTAATGTGGATCTTTGTTGTTTGAAAAGCAAAAAAAACCACAGGGACAGTGAGTGCCTGTGTGGAAGGAGAGAAATGCAGTGGCTCTCAGCGCCTTTTTTTTTGTGAGGCCCCTGGCCCACTCCGACGAGGGTGGTCCTACTCCTGAGCTATCCTAGCTCACAAGGGTTTTTTTCGCCTCCGTGGGCTCGAACCTGGGACCATGAGCTTAGGTACCCATTCGAGGTAGTTCCCACTACCAACTGAGCTATCCGAGATCTAGAGAATAAATTCCGAATTTTTTTTAATCGAAATAACAATTTTGTAATCAAAATTACGATTTTGCCATCTTTCCATAAATTATAATTTCTCGGGTCTTACAAACTCGACTTGATTCGATTAATAAAATAATAAAACTTGATTAAGCTTGCGAACATCTCGAGTCGAGTATTGTGATACTCAAACTCGACTCAACATACTACTCGAACTACTTGATTTAGACTCTATAAACTCTGATTCGAAATTGACTGGAATCTGGAGGATTCAGCTCGATTAGTAAAATAGTAAAACTCAATTAAGCTCGCGAGTAGCTTTAGTTGGGTACTGTAATACTTGAACTCAAATCGATAGACTACTCGAGCTACTCGAGCTCAACTCTATCAACTCCGATTTGAATTCGATAGACTACTCGAATCGATAGTACATTAATTTAACAATCAACAAAAACTATCAACTAATTATGCCCATTTTCAAAAGAAAAAAAAATCCTAAACACATAAAAAAAAATTTTTTATTCGGATCCAAGGAGTTCAAGAAAAATGAATAGGTGGAGAGCTCAAGAAAAGTGAATACGTGGAATTATTTTTATTGTGCGGTTTCGTTAAAAAATAAAATTAGTGGAGTCTAGACAAACTCATTCATAGGACGTATAGCATAAATTGATTTCTTGATAAATTAAATAATTAAATATCATATAAAATTCAAAATTCATCAAGAAAACCAATTATAACTAACGATATCAGGGCAAAAAGAAATATGATAGAAAAAAAATTTTTAACAAAAAAAAAAAGACTTATGTTGATGAGTTTCTTGATCATAAATTCAATTTATTTCATTCTCCTTTTAATTATTAACATTTTATTTAAAAATTGGTGTCAATCAAGACGATCTCATATGTAAAAATTTATAACAAAAACAACATGCTTAATCAATTAAATATCATACAAATTTCAATATCAGGACAAAAAATTAAAAAGAAAAGGAAAAAGGAGCTTGTATTGTCGGTTCTTGATCTTAATTTCAATTTATTTCTATAACATGTAAGATGAATTAAATTTTAGTTATTAACTGAATCTATATAGACAAGCTTTGAGCACACACATAAAACTTTAAATCTATACATACCGTATAATTCCATAGGCTCGTGTTGGTAGACATCAATATCTTTTACTTTTACATCTTGAATTGTGAATGCGTTAATCTTTCTAAAAAGAAAATAGCCCTCAAGTTCTTCATCTGTTGGTTGAAACCTAAACCCGACAGGAAATAAAGCTTTTATGGGATTCATGTCTTCTTTTCTTGATTCTTTACCACAAGAAAACACACAAAAATTACTTGTCTTCTTTTTGGGTCTTTTAATATTTAGTCTCTGTACATAAGTTTATATTTATACACGTTTAGACAACATAAATTTAAATACAATAAATGAATATGAAATAGAAAAAATAATGTAGTGAGTGATTCTAACTCCATTTTTTTGCCACCTTTTATTTTCTTCTTTTCCTTTTTCTTTGTTTTTTAAATTTTCTAGAAATAAGTAATATGTATATATATATATATATATATATATATATATATATATATATATATATATATATATATATATATATATGATATCAGAAACCAAAACAATGATTTTGTATTACAAGACTTTAGAAGATTTTATATTAATGAAAGATTTTTTTAATCTAAATTCCAAAAAAATACTAATATTTATAATTTTATTAAATAAAATACTTATGATATTTAAATAAGAAAGTACATTGAAAATTGAAGAATAAATGTTTTAGATTTTAAATTTGAAGGATAAGCTCAATTGGTCTAAGGTCTTGAGGTTTAACCCACTTGATCTGAAGTCGTCTCACTTATGACCACTAGAGTCATTATTTATGGATAGTCATCTTATTTTTAACATGTAATATTTTAGATTATTCATATTTATTTTAGAAAATGAATTATGTTTTTTCAGATGGTTTAGTATGAGATTTTCCGGAAAATGAAATAAAATAATATATATTTTGGTAAATTATTTAAAATAAATAAATCAACTATTTATGTTTCAGAATTATATATTTTAAACTTATTTCACAAATTTAATACTTAGAGTGTAAAAAAACCAGCATTACTACGAATAAAATACAACTATAGTATTTATATTGAAATTACAGTGAAAGCATTGAATAGATTCTCACTGCTTATGACACGTTATCTTTGTAAAGCTGATGGTTGTTGCAAATGTTACGTGCTTCTTACCCTTTTCATGTTGACATATAACATAAAAGTGCGGAATTCTTTCAACCTAAATTTAAAAAGAAAAAAAAAATTAGAAAATTAAAATTAAAATAACAAAGAAAAAGTAAATAAATAATTTAAGAATGTAATACTTACCATAAAAGAATCATAACATTGTGTCGAAGATATATACTCCTTTGATAGTCTATACTCGGACATGAGCCATGAAGTCTTATGCGGAGTTGAGTTTTGGGACATAGAATAGTAAGCTAAAGACATTTTAACGCTATAACTCATTTCCACTACTATCCAAAATATTAGTATATTTTTGTGTAGCTCTCCAGAACCGGATTGAAGAAACACATTTTCCCATCTCCATAATAAAATTTTGATCTGCAGATTCAAAAAATTAGATTACTGCATATGATAATATTGAGCGTAAACATTTGAGAAGGAGTAAAATTTTTTTTGTAGACAGAAAATTCAAATTACGGAAAAAGACAAAAATAAATAATTCGATTACAAAATTGTTATTTAGGTTAAAAATCCGAATTTATTTTAGATCTCGAATATTGAAACAAATTTCTTAGTTAAGATTTTCTCGCGAAATCATGTAGTAAAATTTCGTCGAATTCCGAGACCGATCGAGAAATTTACGTTTCGAATATCGCGAACCGGTGCCGTAAAACGAATTTCGATGGGACGAAAGTCACATATAACAAGTACTCATGTGCCATAAGTGGTATGAGTAGAGAAATAATGAAAATGAATGGCCGAGATAGTGCCGAATGTCAAAACTAGGAAATGAAGGGACATAATGGTCATTTTGGAATTTGATTTAAGTCACAAAATGACAAAATAGTGTATAGGACTCTTCTTCTCCAACAAAAATAAGAACAAAACGTGAATGGTAGGGGAGAAAGATCCAGAACTGAAAATGGCATTTTTTTAGTGAGAGAAAGTGTGGCTTATATAAAATCTGTGCGATAGGCGTCGTGATGCTTGAAGACGAAGGAAAGGCTGGCTCTGCAGCGAAGGGGCTTGGCGTGGTGCAGATTTAAGGAGTTTAGACAAACTCCTTGAGGTAGGGGTTTCTCCTACTTGGGTTTTATTCCTTCTTTAAGTACTTTACGAATGTTTGAGTCGAATGAGGTCGTGAGGGGCCGTTTGATCGGTCCCAAACCTTGGGACCGAAATGATATGAATTTTTGAACACCCATTGAGTGAAGCCAGTAATTGCCACGACTGGATGGTTGTTAAATTTGGAAATATTGTATTAAATCATGTATTGGTTTGGATGAGGTCGGGGATGGCCATGAAATGCGGGTTCACAAAGTGAATCGATGAATTATGATTTTTTGGGAATAGCAGCGAGGTTTTAAGCTATTCCCAAGCAGTCATTCTCAAATATGATCACACATTGTGAAAATGTGTTTGATGGGTGATTCAGTTGAATTGCTAGTGTTTGATCCATAGCCCGAATGACTAATTTTGATGTGTAAACGGAATTTATGACATGATTGTGTGAATCGTTGTTTTGTAAATATATGCATGTTACCATGTTACATGTGGAATTGGCGTGTTAGGTGACATAAATGCGTTAAAGTATCTTGTTTGGAACACCCTAGGACTATGGGTGAGTGCGTGAGATGAGTCTAGAAAGAAAATGGTTGGAGGTTGTCTAAAAATGTTAATTATCGGAGGGTAGTCCAAGCTAAAAATATCAATCGTTGGAGCGGCCAAATTGATATTCATCGGAGGGTAGTCCACAAACTAAAAATATCAATCGTCGGAGGCGACAATTGATATATACACATGGGTTGTCCTGAACAAACAAACAAGCAAAATAATAATTCTCGCATACGAGGCTTAGGCGAGTGTGAGGGAAATCGATGAGGACTTCAGTGCGAGATGATGAGTTAGACATTCAAATAGGATCATGCATTTTCTTGAATGTTTTGTTTATCTGGAACATTACCTTTGCGCTTAGGTAAGTGGCCAGCCAGAGGCGGGTTCCTCTTGACATTAGCTCACCTGTCGAGGGATATTATTTTTGCAGTCTGAGGAGTGCGAGGGCGGCTCATCGAGGCGAGGTTGTGAAAGCGGGTTGTGGCTTTGATGATTTTCTACATGTATTAGAATTCTCTAATTTTTGATATATGTGTTGTATAAAGTAAATTAATAACTCTTAGAACTATTGGACAATTGGTATGTTTCTGAATGTTGTTATGAATCTTTGTTTAACAGGCCCAGTAATTCGTTTTACTCTGTGATGGATATATTGCCTTTGTTTGGGACGGTATATGCGAGTATTGTATTTGGGTAAGCTCTCGTACAAAGGAGACTTTGCAGATTTTAAATGAAAAATGTCGGGTCACGGAGCATTCAGTATTCCATGGGTTGACGGGTAGTCGAGGACCCTATGGGGTTTGGGGCGTCACAACGGTATCGGAGGCCTAGGTATATGACTACCTAGGGCTTGGGGAAGTTGGGCTTAGGCCGTAGTCGGGTAAGAACATCACCATGGAATTATTGGTTCGATGTTGAGTTTAGGTATGAGATTACCTAGGAAATCACGGGACAAAACTAAGGACCTTTGCATGCATGTGTTTGGTATGTTTTTGTGTGATTTGATGATATGTTATTAATGATCATGCATATATGATGTGAATGTTTGTGCGCTTAGGTAGATAGCACATAGGCATGTTGGCTCAAACCTTGGAGTTTACAATGTGTAAATTGGAACAAAGAAAATAAATAAAATAAATTTAAGCAATTTATTTTGGTTTGTTGGAAAATGAGAAAAAAATGAATGAAAAAAACTATACGGGAGCACGAAATGGGCTGCGCCCCGTTGAGGCATGAGGCGGGCGGGCGCTTGGGTGCGCGGGGGCGCGGAGTAGGCTCGGGGCGCTCGGCGACGGCGCGGGGCGCACGACAACGAGGCTCGGGCGCGCCTGCAGGCGGGCACGGGCGCGCGCGGCATTTCGCGAGACGGGAGCGACATGGCGCGGCACAGGCGTCTTCTTGTATGGCTGTACACTTAGTTGTCCGGCTGTTTTGACCAGGTTATTCGATCTTGTTCTGAGCCAATTTTGGACATTGTTCGTGAACCCGGTTCATGAACACTATTCATCAAAAAAAAATTTCGAAAAAAAAAATTATTAAATTAAATAAAAATCAAATCAAATCAAATAAAATTAGACAAAATTTTCGAAAAATAAAATTTTCAAAAATGAAATTTTCGAAAAATTTTTTTTGTTGAAAACAATATTTTTAATGCAAAATTGATTGCCTTGCATTAACTGTAAATGCAAGGACAATGTGTATACAATGATTTATGTGTATGAATAGTGTCTCGGGATTGTGTTTGAGTCGTGGAGATACTGCATTGAGATTGAACTACCATGTTAATTGTGTAGATGGCTAGTAGAGGACGAGGGCGTGGGGGCGTCCGGGGCACTTCAGTCGACACCACCGACATTTGACAACCGCCGGTGTTTGATCGATGAAACTCGCGAAATTGCTAGGTATTGCGGCGGATGTTATCGCCGCGGTGCCTGCGGTGGTCGGGGGGTCTTAGTAACCTCGGAGTTTCGGCGCATCGTCCTCCGACATTCACAGGGGGAGGAGATCCGATGGTGACAGACCATTGGTTTATGCAGATCGAGAAGGTGTTAGAGGATATGGAGATTACCTCTGACACTACCAAGATTAGACTAGCTGCGTTCTAGCTAGAGAGTGAGGCCCAAATATGGTGGAAATGGGCAAGGACCTCTAGAAACTTAGAGGTTATGACATGGGCAGAGTTTCAAGAGTTGTTCATGGGTACGTACTTTCCAGAGACTACGAGGCATGCGAAGGCTCAGGAGTTCTAAGTGAAAGAGCGTGACTATGATGGATTAATATTGTGGCTAGATTCCGGAATTAGACCGATTTGTTGATGATTATGTGACCCACGAGACATGACGAGGTTAGGGGTGAGAATGGTAGTATGGTCCATTCGGGCGGGATGTAGGACTCGCCTCGGGATATGGATTCCATGGTTGGGACGACCCTGACCAAAGAGAGAGAGATGGAGGAAGCTCGGAGCACTCGGGATGCGAGTGTTAGTGGTAATAGGAAGGACAGTCAGTCTTCTTCCCGGATTCGGGGAAAGAGCGAAGATTCTAGTTCACGAGGTTCAGTGCGACCATCGGGCGAGGAGTCAGATGAAGGATGCCGTCGGCGGGCCAGATGGTGTCTTTACCATTGTTAGCAGCTTGGACACATGAGGGCGGGATTGCCCTAAACGAGGGATCGGGTTTGGGACATACAGTCGGTCGATGCTTGAACGAGAGAGTCTGATCGTTCCTCCACGGCAGTATAGGCGAAGGAACGGTCTCGGTTGAGGAGCTACGCGGGCACCAGCATTTCACGAAGCGGGCGAGAAGGCGAGTGTAGGTAGCGGGCGAGCCCACGAGCAAGGACATCGAGGTCGATATCGCCGTCACACATGGCTGGTCGGCCAGTCATCCGATTATCTGAGAAATTACGTTTTGCTATCGCCTGTAATTTAGAGAGTGTTATTTGATTAAGTGCTTTGCATTCATTCATTCTTTGCATCGGTTGTGATCGGAAGTTGGGCTTAGAGGTTGAGACCTTAGAAGAGCCTTTATGCGTGAGTTCTCACTAGGGATTAGGACGAGAATAGGGATGATATGTGAGGTTGTATTTGGAATCTGGGGACTCTACCTCCCTGATGGACACGGGATCATGGACATGTCGAGTTAAGTGTGTCTGAGGATGGATGGTGACGGCTTACGTAGGTAGTTATCGATTGTGGCGTGGGAGGTTCTGCTTCTGCGTGGGACGGTACTCGTGTGGTATTCCCGGGGGGAGACAAGCATGACATTTTACGGGCAGTATAAGATGCAATTAAACCAGGGACGGGTTATGTGGGTTGGCTGGCGACCTTACCTGAAAGGGCGAGGTGAGACCGAGACTTAGATCTACCTCGAGTGGTTTGCGAGTATGCGAGATGTTTTCGGATGAGCTACGGACTGCCTCCACATAGGGATGTAGACTTGGTATTAGATTTGCACCACGTGCAACTCTATCTCTGTGGCTCGCATGAGTTGACACCGAGTTGAGTTGCGAGAACTTCGGAAGTCAAATAAGGGCTGCTTGGGCCCGTGGGTTCGCCAAGGCAGGAGCACTTCGCGCAGTGCAGGTGCTGGGTTGTTTGAAGAAAGGACAGAACCCTTCGTGCATTGATTACGACAGTTGAGCCAGAGTTACGATCGAAGTGGTACCGTGCGGTTAGCTATTTTTGATCGGAGTTGAGAGGGTGCGAGTCGCCAATTAGACAACCGCCTTGGTTACCATCAGTTGAGGGTTAGGGATACAAATATCCCTAAGACAGCATTCAGGACGCGTTATGGGCACTTTTAGTTTCTGGTGATGCCCTTCGGATGTAGTCGCGACATTCTTGGATCTCATGCATAGGATATTCGGCCCTATTTAGGTCGGTATCAGCGTAGTCTTCGTGGATGACATGTTGATCTAATCCCGGTCGGAGTGGGAGCATGGTATCACTTGAATCGTTTACGATTGTTGAGAGACCATCGGCTTTCGCCCAAGTTCGGTAAATTGTAGTTTTTGCTTCGCGAGGTGAGATTTTGGGACACGATGGTGTCGGCATCGGGAATTAATCAATCGACCCGGAGAAGGTCGGCGTGATGAGTTGGGAGGCCTGTGGTGAGTCTTGAAATACGTAGTTTCTTGGGATTGGCTGGATATTACAGAGATTCGTGAGGATTTCTCCGGGATAAGCGGCACCTATGACTAGGGTTGACCGGAAGGAGGTCGAGTTGATTAGGATGGCCGTGCGGAGCGTTCAGGAGTTGAAGGAGACACTTCACCTCCCATCTTGATAGTTCGGACGGGGGACGGGGGTACGGTGTATTGTGATGCCTCGAGGGCGGATTGGGATGTGTTTTTGATACGATCCGGGAGGGTGGTAGCTTATGGTTCTCGCGAGTTGAAGAATCCTGTACGGCGAAATTACCCCGCACACGACATGGAGTTGGCGGCCCGTGTCTTCGCGCGAGATTTGGCGCCCGATTGCCCATCTGGTGAGGAGTTCGAGGTGTACTTTCCGGACCGCAAAAGTCTGAAGTGCATTTTCGCGTGGCGGGGACCTCGTGAGCAGCATGAAGTGGATGGGTTCTAGAAGGGATTATGACTTCACTTAGCATTACCGTAGTGAGAAAATGTGATGGCTGATGCACTCAGTCGGAAGTCACGAGAAGCGTTGGCTAGTATAGCTTCTCGGGAGTGGCGGATGCTCGAGCGTGGGACGGTTTGAGCTCTGATGCTTGAGCGATTTCGGGGTACCTTGGGAGTTTAATTGGCTACACCCGTCTCTGTTGAAGCCAGTGATTGAGTCCCGGTGGCGGGCCTTAGAGATAGTACTCATCATGGGCCGGAAATACGATCGGTACGGGTGACGAGAGTACGGGCCAGTTCACATGGGTTGGTCTTGATATAGGAGACTGGTGGTGGTTCCCCCAGTTGGCCGATTTGAGAGGAGATTCTCGGGTAGTTTCAACGCTCTCGATTTTCCGTGCATCCGGTGGCAGATGTGTACCGGGATCTTCGTCGCCATACTGGAGTGGGATGAAGAGACACGTAGGGGACTTTGTTCGACGATGTCTCACATGTCGTGAGTTCTGTTTGAGCACGAGCAGCCAGGGGCTACTTTAGCCATTGGAGGTGGGCGGTGGAAGTAAGGGCGCGTCACGATGGACTTTGTGACCCGCACTTGCGGACCGGCGAAGCATGGCGGCGGTATGGTGATAGTGGGCCAGGTTCCGCGAAGTCGGCACATTTTCTGGCCGTGCGAGGATGACCAGCCGCCTTGGAAGTGCACTGTTATACGTTCGAATAATTGGCTACATGGGTACCACTATCCATAGTGTCGGATAAAGGGACCGAGGTTTCTGACACACTTTGGAAGAGTTTCAAGGTATGGTTCCACGACTAACAATGATCTGGCGTTCCATCCTCGAGACACATGGTGATCTGAGAGGACTATCGGGTATTAGAGGACATGCTACGAGCATGCGTCACAGTCATAAGGCCCGAATTTGGGAGGTGCATTTTCCAGCAGTGGAATCGCCTACAACAACAGTTATGACGGTATCACGGATGGCACCGTATGAGGCATTGTATGGGGGAGGCCATGCGGTCACTTAGTTATGTTGGGTAGGAATTGAGAAGGCTCCATCACTAGTCCCGATGCGATTAGAGACACCTCCAGGAAAATTGACGTCTGACGGCGTCTTCTCACGAATTGAGCGGCCCGAGAAGAGCTATCACGAGAAGAGCTCAACGTCTTCTCACGGTCAGGTTCAGCAAGCGTGGGAAGCTATCGCCGAGGTTCATTGGACCTTTCAAGATACTCGAGAGGGTAAGCACTGTTACGTACCGGTTAGCGTTACCGCCCAGCATGTCAGGTGTCCACGGTGTTTCCGTCTCCATGCTTCGGAATATACTCCAGATCCAGCTCATGTGGTGGATTGGGGACCGATTGAGGTTGACGCGGATGGGACCTTCGAGGAGGACTAGTGTCGTTGATGGCGTTCGGTTTTGCGGCATCGAGCCGTGGCTAATGGTACTGCAGGCACCTGTTGAGTCGGTGGGCGCGGGACCGATGCGGGCCCTTATCCCTTCTTGTTTAGGGATGAAGGTCGTTGTTTAGTCGTTTAATTAAAGCTGTTCCCCATGGGTGGTAGGATGCACGTTGCATATGCATGTGAGTGATTGGTGTCTGAATTTAGTGGAAATTCCTTTTAAGGAGGGAGAATGTAGGGCAAGAAATTCAAATTTACAAAGAAAAGACAAAATCGTAATTTCGATTACAAAATTGCTATTTCGATTAAAAATCCGGAATTTCTTCTATAGTCTCGGATGATGAAGCAGTTTCCATAGTTAAAATTGTCTCATGAAATCTAGCTAGCACGTAAAATATCATTAGAGATGCAAAGAGATAGTCGGAATTTACACGTTTTTCGAGGCATCACGGTTCGGGTGTCGTAAAACAATTTTCGATGCGACGAAAATCACATATAACATGTACTCATGTGCCATAAGTGGTATGAGTAAATAATGAAAATGGGCCCGGCGAGATAGTAGAATGTCAAGCGGGAAATGAAGGGACATAATGGTCATTTTGGAATTTGATTTAAGTCACAAAATGACAAAATAGTGTACAGGACTCTTCTTCTCCAACAAAAATAAGAACAAAACGTGAATGGCAGGGGAGAAAGATCCAGAACTGAAAATGGCATTTTTTTAGTGAGAGAAAGTGTAGCTTCTCTCTAAAATATCGTGTGTCAAATGATCGGCGATCTTCGGGACAAGAAGGAAGGCTGCTCTGCGCGGAGAGGGAGCTTGCGTAGATGGGTTTAAGTTTTAGACAAACTAACTTGGTGGAGTTTCTCCTGCTTGGGTTTATTCCTTCTTTAAGTACTTTACGAATGTTTAGTCGAATGGCGGGGCGAGGCCGTTTGATCGATCCCCGAGCAGGGCCAGAAATGATATAATTTTGAACACCCATTGGGCGGTAGTGACGCCACATTGATTGGAGTTGTTAAATTTGGAAATGTTGTAATTAAATCATGTATTGGTTTGGATAGAATGAGTGAAATGCGAGTTCACAAAAGTGAAGCAGATGGTGTGATTTTGAGAATAGTAACCGAGGGTTTCACTATTCTCGAAACAGTGTTCTCAAAATATATTTTTGTGTGAAAATGTGTTTGATCGAGTGATTCAAGTTGAATTGCTCGTATTTGATCATTAGCCCAAGTGAGCTAATTTTGATGTATGAAATGAGAATTTACATGACATGATTGTGTGAATTGATTGTTTTGTAAATATATGCATGTTTATATATGTACATGTGAATTAGACTGTATTGGAATTGGCATACATGCATTCCCTTATGCCTTTGGAACATACCCTAGAACTATAGGAGTGAGTGCATGAAAATGAGTCTAGAAAATGGTTCGAAGGTTGTCTAAAATGTTAATTATCGGAGGGTAGTCCAAACTAAAGAAATATCAATGTCGGAGGTGGCGCAATTGATATACATCGGTAGTCCCTGAAATAATATCAATGCGTGGAGAGATGGCCAATTGATATATACACATGGAAGGTTGTCCTGAACAAACAAACAAACAAAATAATAATTCTCATACGAGGCTTGGCGAGTGTGAAACCGATGAGGACTGAGTCTGAGATGATGAGTTAGACATTCAAGTGGAATTCTTTGTGTTTTGATATTCAGCGTGGTAATTTTTGGAGTGTGGAAATGTGAAATTACGACATGATTGTGATTTAAGTATGTGATTATATGCATGGTGATATATTTGCATGTGTTATATGAGTTATTGAAATGGCATCACAATGCATTTCATCGCAGGAGCACCACAGAGATAGAGTGAGTGCATGAGGTAGTGCAGAGAATGGTTTCGAGGGTTGTTAAAAATAATAATAATGATCGGGAGGGTAGTCCGTACTAAAAATATCAATCGTCGAAGGCGACCCGATTAAATATATCGGAGGGTAGTCACACACATAATATCAATCGTCGAAGATGCGCCCGATTGATATCTCGGAGAATGATCCACTAAATATAACATCGGAGGCGGTCCACTACTTAGTCAGTTGAATACATAAATATAAACAAATAACTTTGTTTGAAACTAGTTTTTCTCATCACGTGGCTTAGGCGGGTGTGAGGAGTCGATGAGGACTCGGGATATGAGTTGACGATTAGACATTCCGTAGGATCATGCATTTGCGAATGTGTGTTTATTTTTGGAGCATTATATGCACTTAGGTGGAGTAGCCGGCAGGGTGATTCCACTACTCGGCATTAGCTCACCTGTCGAGGAACATATTTACCGAGTCGGGGGGCGCACGAGGAGGCTCGTCCTAGAGGTGGATGGTTGGAAAGAAGTCGGATTGTGGCTTTGGTTTTGTGATGTATACATGTATTAGAATGTTAGAATTTTAATATATGTTGTATAAAAGAGAATTGATTAACACTTTTGAAACTATTGGATATAGTTGGTTTATATTATGATGAGTATTATTGGGCGAGGCGTTTTATACGATATAGATATCATGTGATTGATGTTGATTAGGACGGAGTTATAATATAGGTGATGTATCTAGGTAGAAACTCTCGGTAAAGGGACTCTACCGATTTAATGATATGGGTGGATTGCCGGCATCCTGAGTATTCATGATTGACGGGTGGTGACGGACCCGGGAAACGGGGTGTCTGACTTAATTATAGAGCTTGGAATTATCTGTGATACTAGGGAGCTGGGGTTGGTGTCATCACCACTTGGGTGGTTTTTATGTAGAGTATAGGTGTGTGGAAGCTTAGAGATGGAGGTTGGGCTTAGGCCATAGTCGAAGTATTAAAGAACATCACCACTTGGGTGGTTTTGATGTTCGGTTTAGGCTATGAATTACCTAGGAAATCACGGGACAAAACTAAGACGCATGCACGTGTTTGGTGTGTTTTATTATTGATTTGATGGTGTTGTGTGAAAAATATTCATAACATGAATGATGTGTGATCATGTATTGTGTATGGTTTGTGTAGTGATTAGCACCTAGGAAAACCATGATGTGTTGGGAAGTTTTTTAGAAGTTTCTGAGTTTGTGAGCTTGGAACCAAGAAGGAGAAATAAATAATTTGAATAAATTCATTTGGTTTAATGGATAAACTAAATTTTTAATAAATTTTAGGTTGAACATAGAGTTCGGTGTTGGATTAAGAGGTTTGAGGAGATTTTAGACAAAATGTCTAAATGAAAAAAAAACGAAAAAAAAGGGAGATGCAGAACCTGAGATGGGTTACTGCCCATTGAGCATAAGGCAGGCGCGTGGGGCGTGCGGGTGCGCGTGCTGGGCTCGCGGGGCGCAGGGCGCACGGCACTGGGCGCGCGGCATGCAGGCGTTGGGCCCTGGGCAGGCGCGCGACACAGGAGCGGGCGGACGCGCGGGACATGAAGGCTGGCGTGCGGGCGCTGGGGCGCTGCATGGGTGTGCGGGGCGCGCGGTAGGCAGACGCGGGGTGCGCGAGCGGCGCGGGAGCGCGGCGGGCGGAGCGGGCGCCCAGCGGCGCGCGGCCGCGGCCTTGAGGGGCGGCGGCGAGCGGACATGGAGCGGGCGACCATGGGCGAGGCTTTGGCGTGCACGTGCGCGTGAGGCGTCTTCGTTCCGAATTGATTGGGCGATTAGGGTGTTTGGTGCCATAAAGGACCGATTCGACTTAGTTTTTAGTCAGTCTTGACTCGTGCTATTCGAGTCAATTTTGGAAAAAATTTCAAAAAAAAAATAACAATAAAGTCAAATCAAATAAAATTAGATGAAATTTTTCGAAAAATACATAAATTTTCAAAAAGAAAACAGAGAAATTTTGAAAATAAATTTTTATTAGAAAACAATATTTTAAATACCAAAATTGATTGTCTTGCATTACACGTAAATGAAAAGGACAATGTGTATACAACGGTATGTGTATGATTGTAGTGTCTCGAGCGTGTTTATGCCTTAGAGATACTATATTGAATTTAACTACCATATTAATTATGCATAGATGGCCCCAGTAGAGGATGAGGACGTAGAGGGCGTCCACGGGAGTGCTTGATCGAGCACCACGAACATGACTAGCCACGGTGTTTGATCAGTAGACCTTTGTAGAGGCTGTAGGTATTGTGGTAGCGACTATAGTAGGGTGAGTGATTAGTGCCCTGATGGTGAGCTAAAATCAACAAAATTTATATACCTAAGTTCCTCACTAACTGTGGTGACTCTTTGCAGTATGGTAGTGATCTGGGGTCGAACACGAAGGGGATGGGTTTTAAGTCTAGGAATGATTTGCATAAGTGTAAAAGGGTAAGGCTTTCTATTTGGACTTTTTGGATTTTGTTTCAAAGCAGTGGAAGTAGTTTGCTTCTTGAGAATTATAAAGGCTGAAAGTGAAGTGTGAAAAGTTAACTTTGAAGATTTGGAAGTCACTAGCAGTAACTTAGGGTAAACAAGTGTCCTCAGGTTTTATCTCGCGTTATGACCAAGCAACCTATAGTCCAAGCCTAGCCCAGGATCTAGTGTTTAACTATGAAACCTCACCTAAATCCAACTCTATTTGGTCAACCACAGATAACATGCATCCTGGCCTTTACGATTTGAAACCTAACATTAAATATCATTTCAATGGCTCGTAAGAACCATCTAATGAACCTGATTACATCTAGCAATAAGTATGCACTGTATCCTAAAGCATGGTAAGTATTAGCCAAATCAATAACATTCAATGCTATTCAACCATATTTTGAGAAGATAGGGTCATAAACACAGTACCTGCAACTTTTAACACAAGAGGACAACCTGCATATGCCCCACCACACCAAGCTAGCTTCCTTCCTCTTCAAAAGAAAAGAAGCAGCCAAGCATCTCTTGAGTTGTCATCCTTAAGAGAGGTGTTTAGCGGCCTAAGCCGAAGGAAAAGAGGAGAAAGAAAGAGAGAAAAGCAAAACCCAACCTAGCTAGAGACTTTGTTACAAAAATAAAAGCACTTAAAATTGCTTCCTCAATTTGTTGCTTAGGGTTCTGAAAATGGGAGGGGGTTTATATAGGCACCCAATGTATGAAAATACCATAAAGCCTAACAATTTAGCTAAATTTAGGGACAAGGGAGTAATACCAAAATTGAAGTGGTTGGCATTAATTACAAAAGTGTGACAAGGCGTTAATTTCGCTAAAGGTAAACAGTTTCGCTAGGCGTGAAATTTAAGTAACTAATTAAATCACCAAGAAAATAAGCAAATCATGAATTTTCAGCTGGCGAGTGGCAATTAGCTAGCTAGCGAAATTTAAGCTAACAGCGAATTCTTGTGAGTAGCGAAAATGCAAAATTTCGCTAAGAACAGTGCCTAGCGAAAATCCTGAGGTCTAGCGAAAATTGACAATTTTGCTAAGACCCAGAAATTTTAAGCTCAGAGTTAAATACCATGAAATCCAGCGAAAATTGTAATCTTAAGCGAAATTAAGGTTGTTGATCTTCACTACATTGCTACCCCATTCCTCTCTTGCATCAACTTTCATCCTTTGCCTTCATTCTTTCTTTGATTTTTTGGTGTTTGATGGCCCAGCCAAATTGAGTTCAATCTTCGTGATTCATCATATGTCTCGATATTGAACTCCCCGAAGTGCGCAAGAGCTTACGCAAAACAACCAAAAATAACCTCTAAACGGCATTAGTGATACTAAAGAAGACTTGAACGCTAATTGGCATAAATGACATGATTAGCGCATAAAAGCACTCAAAAACCTATCTAATATAGGGTTCAAAATAGCACTTTTGAGCCTTAATCACCCCAACCCAGCGTTGCTAGTCCTTAGCAGTAAAAACAAAAAGTGCGTAGTGATTTTCAAAAGTTTATGGGTTTTTATGTACATATAAACGGTACCTTAAAGCGAAAAGTGACCTGGTTGAAAACCGACATGAAAGAACCAAAATCATACAAGAACAATTTTAGGTCAATATTGGATCCATGATTCTCAACTCGAATTTCCACCTAAGTCTAATGGTTCTATATGTAATCAGATTAAGTCAATAAACTGCAAAATTGTCTCCTCCCCCCAACCTAGCACTGACATGGCCTTAAGTTGTTGAACAACCTAGATAGGGCTAGTTACACTCTTCTTTCTTTATTCAAAAAACTACAATGTAGGGTGCAATGCTTAAAATTCGACTTCACTAAGTCAGTGTAACTGGGTCCAGATGACTCCCAACATTAAGGTTTTGGGCATCAAGCCAAAAGGATCCCTTGACCACAAACTCTGCGAGCTTCACGGACTCAGACGAAGCGAAAATTAAGCACCACAAGTCATTAAACTTCACCTATCCACCCATGCTGAACACTAAATCAATGACTCCCGACCAATTGGGCTTGGGGCATCGGGCTGCAAAGGCTTTCGCCATACACCCCTCGGACTGTGCTCGGGTTTCAAGGCAAAACTTCATGACTTTATTTTTCTTTTTCTTCTTTTCTTTTTCTTTTTCTTTTTGCTTTTTCTTTTCTTTTCCTTTTTGGAAGACAACATTGGTCTTAAAGTATGGGTAACACAAACCTATCCTAGGTTGCGACATACCTAAAGTATTTATGCGAAAGGAGGCACACAATTTCACAGCTTATTGGAACAATGGTGTCTTAGGTAGTAATTAGCATAAGGGAGAAATTTTCAAGTTGAGCATGCTGGAGCAGGCGACCAAAATTGCTTCAAACATGGAATTTGTTCTAACATAGTGACAAACAATGATTCAATTTTTTCCAACGAGGAAGGCGATTGATTGTCCCGATTGTAGCAATTCAATTGTTCGGTGAAAATAAAAACTTATTTACATGGTGAGTACAAAACACTAGTATGCAAAGTCGTATATATATGTGAATAGCTTTTGATATAGCCAAAATATCAAGCTGAAATACACATGCATACAAAGCTAGACAAAAATATCAGCACTACTTATGGCTAATACATAAATCTAAACAAAATTAGTAGAGCGGTGGATAAGTGATAACTATGCAAAAATGTAAAAACCTAAGCACCTCAGCTGTTGTGGTGGCGGTGGAGTGCGTAGGCTGGCTGGCTGGCTGCGGCGAAACATCCAAAATTTCAGCGTGCGTGGTGGGCTCCTCTCTGATCGGGAACATGAGAAGACCGGGTGAGTCATGATCTGCTATGACATGGGTGACCTTTGGTGACCTCGATCTGAAATTTGCCTTAGTGGCGCTAATGAGCAAATAGCATCCATCACTCCAACTATCTCTCGTGAATTGGCATGAACATACTCCGGCGAATGATGCGAAGTATAGGATGGGCGGGGGTATGCATTTGCGATGTGGCATGGGAAATGGGGTGACATCTGCGGGTGGACTCCTGTATCTCGGGCTCGGGGCGGGCATATACGTCTCTGTGGGAGTCCTGGCCACGGTCAGGTGCCTCCTCTGGTCCACTGTGTCGGGAGGTAGGAAGATACGGGCATAGTCATCACCCGCTCCACTGATAGAACCAGAGGGCATCTAACCCTCATCTCGATCCTCGGCTCCTCTGGGAATCCCATATGCTCGAGAACCTGGCAGAGTAGTCTCGGCATCAATAGTGGAATGCTCTCTGCTCGTACTAGGTCCTTCCTATGGACCTTCTCCTCGAAATGCATCAAGGAGGTCATCTGACTCAGAGGAAAATTGAACCAATATCCCTCAGAGATCGAGTAAAGAGCCTCGAGATGGCTCCCCTCATTGCATGTCTTTGTAGCGGGGAAACGGTTTCGTCGGTCGTGGTCGTCGACATGCGGGGCGGGGCTGCCTCTGTAAAATGCGGTCCTGGCTGGCAGTGTCTGCGGCGGTGATCAGACCATCTCCGATGAGGTGGGTGGGCCCCAATCTCTATAACCCTGCATTGGCGCGCGGTATCACAGCAGGCCAAATTTCTTGAAATATAGGCAGCTCACGAGTACTCATGGCGATCATCGATAAAAGCTGCGACTCACGCGCCCGGTTCTCTGCTCCTCGGGAGTGTCATAGGCCCGATAGAAGCTGCGGCACCACTCGTGGGTAATAATGCTGCCTCGGAGTCATGAAAGGCAGTAGTGAATAATCCTCGATCAATCTCGTGGACTCCCCCAAGCTTTGGGATCGGCCACCAGTGACCCGGGACATCGTAGTCGACTCCTGATGGAGCGGTGTGTGATGATCAGTGCATTCCAGAGATGGGGTTCCCTACGAACATAGGCCTCCTGATCCGGGAGGCAGGTGACAACTGAGGCGATGATGTCGCCTCTGCGGCCAGGCTAATGGCCCAGTGATGGCTGCTGGTAGGAGGAAGATGACTGCTGGGCTGGAGTGTGCGGGCCGCTTGGAAGCAGAGCCCTCTGCTCTCCTCGAGGCAGCGATGGGGCCAGCGGTCCCCATCGGTGTGCAGTAACGTGAAACCCACGGGCTCACCAGTGCGCCTCGGGGGCCATTGATGAATCTTGGGCGGGATGGAGCGAAATTTGGGAGCCTCTCCTTTCAGGTGTCTTGAATCTAACCGCGACGAAGGCGGGACCATACCAGTACAAACCATACGAAATCTAAATAATACTGCGGAAGAGGGCTGCGCTCGCGAAAATGTAACAAGGCTGCGGGTAATACGGCGAGGCTCTTGAGGCGGCCCAGATCACTTTCCCGAGCTTGACGGTGCTTGGAGCTCGCCCAGTACGCGATTCACAACGGCTGGAATAGCCAAATATTTCGATGAGGACCAGCTGGGCGAGCCGCATAAATTTGAACCAGGGCTGAGTCTGAATTGTTGTGGGCGCGATGAGCTTCGGCGAGAGATGGCTCGGTGGGGCGGCAGCTCGGTATGAGCGATCGGGGCTAGTGCAGCGTGGCTGATGGCAGGTGCAAGCAAGGGCAGAGTGCGCGGGGGCTTCACCGGCATAGCGAGAGACGGCGGCTCGATCGTGCGGGGGGCGAACTGGTAGTGCGGTGACGGCGGCGCGAGAGGAGCACGGGACTGGAACTCTGGCGAAGTGGAGAGGCAAGAGATATGGTGACCTTTTAGCCATCCCTCCCGAGGTTTAATGGTGTTTTGGCGGTAGCCGAAGGTCCTACCGGGTTTAGCTATTTTTGGTCATTTAAGCGGAATTATACTGCATATCGAAATTCCAGTAATTAAATATTAGTATTATAAGGAATAAAATTTATAATGAAAATTATTATATGACTATAGTCTTGAAATTTAATACAATATAGTATATAAACAAAATTACTAAAAAAGGGAAAAGCGCGCTAATTTAGGAAACTTTCTAAAATAATGAAATTATCAAAATTAATTAAATTAGACAAAAGCAAGAATTGTTGAGCTGTCCAGGTTTTGAAACACGAGGACCGATTCATTTCCTCAAAATTACTCAAGGAGGGTCAAGAGAATGATCTCCTCAACCCCTGATAGCTGAAGCACGACTCCATTGTGTTGGGTGTCGATTGTTGACTTGATCTCGGTGATGGCTTTTGAATTGATCGATTGGCTTGCGTTAGATTGTTGATAGTAAGTCAATTTCTCCATCTCCTTGGCGCATTTATTCCGCGTTCTGGACACTTTGCTTTCCTGCATACTGAACATTTGAAATAACTTCATCAGTTATTGGATTTTCATGTTCTAGCAACTTTTGCTTGTTGATCAAATGAAATATGTTT